>JAQZBX010068062.1:0-15818 GCA_029593785.1 Cabassous unicinctus
AGTTTTTATACCACCTACACCTCTATTCTCTTTTCCCATTCCCAGGTTCTTTGTGAAGTTAGTATTAGCTCAGTATATTTACCCCGACACCATCCCCCCAGATTAATTAATGTGTGTATCGGGTTCAAAAAACCATAGAGCTGAAGCACAGGTTTATATATTTATTTTTTGGAAGGAGAGGAGAGATAGGGAGGAGAGATGTGTAAAGTCTTGGGTTGACAGAGGGTTTGCAACTTCTCATTTGAATGCAGGATCACTCCCCTGCATTCTTCACTCAATTATTACTTGTTGAGCACAAAGTTACATAAACTGTAGAATGAATGGGTGCTAAAAAGAGAAGGTAAGGGTACTTGGAAAAGAAAAATATATATATATATCTGGCACCAAATAGCCTAGATTTCTAAGCCAGGTGATTTGAAAAATAAGAAACCTGAAATAGAACATGGTTTTTTTTAATTAAAAAATTAAGGTATGCTACAATGGGAAAAAGGAATTGCCACTCAAGGTGGACCTGATGCATGCCTGGTAAAGAACACGATGAGTCTCATGTTACCCCATGTGATCTGGTTAGCAGTCTGAATGATATATAAATGATTCATGCTTTGCAGAAGAGAAAACTGAGACCGAAACAAGTGGTGGTTGGTAAGACATGGAAGGAGGTGTCAAACCCAGGTCTTTCTGACTCTTGAGTCCCCATGCTCCAAGAAGAAAGTCTTTCTCTTTCTAAGAAATTATACCTAGCTCACTGCATGGACTTTACTCATCTTCAAATATCTCTTCCAAATAGAGTCATATTTGCCACTTTCAAGTAAACAATACTGGAAAGCTATGGTATTTACGGAGTAACCTCTATGTATGAAGCATTGCATTCTTCTGATGGGGCATACACCACTTGAATTTTGATTCTCACATTATCCATGTTTGTGTGGCTTCCAGACAAATTGCCAAAGCAGACTTGACTTTATTCTAAGGAAACTACAGCATGCACTGTGACATTAAGTCTTTTTATGAGAATTAACCTTCAAAGTATAGCAAATCCCTCCCAGGGGAAGGGAGAAAACAGGTAATAAACTTTCCCTCTACTTTCATGCTGAAAGCTATTATGCTATACAAATGCTCCTACATTCATACAGTTTAGAGAAAGTAGAATAAATGCAACACATTGACTAGTGGTAATATTTTCCTAAAGTGCTCCACCATGAATTATAAGCAACGACTAACAATGGTCCTGTGCTTGTGTGAAGGTGCACACAAATCATCCTTTCAAATGCATGACTCTTGCTTGCATTTGAGAGGTTTATATTTGTGAATCACAAGTTTTTCCTTTGGTCCAGTTCTTCCTTCTCTCATTCTGTAAATATGATAATATATTGATAAAGGATGTAGTAAGTTCCATTGTCAGTATTCTCCTGGCATTCTCGGAAACAATGTGTTTAGGATGGCTGCACAAAATCTATTGGCTCAGTAAACCTAATTTTAGCTAAGGACCAATAAACTTGTATGTAGCAATGACACCACCTCTTAATAAAAACACTTGGCTATCATGCCAGATCAGGATGCACAGGCCAAAGATTTAAAACACTAAGGCTCATCAAAAGTTTTAATTATTTCATAGAGAAAGAAAAAACAAAGTCACTTGGAAGCTCAGAATGTAATAAATCCATTTACTTAAAAATTATTCAAAGCAACTCTAACCTGCCTTTTTTCTACCTATTCAAGGAATAATTTAGCCTCCTTTATTTATTCTTCCCCCTCCACAGTCATTCCCTCTGTAACTATTATTGTATTCCATTTAAATCCCCAAATTTCAGACATATGTAAATTTTCATTTGAACCTATAGTTAATATTAAACCCACTTCACATATTTTCCAAGAAAGTAAACTATTTTTTAAAAACCCTTTTTAAAAAAGGAAAAAAGAAAACTGTCATATTTCTTCTACATTGTATTTTCTTTAAGAACCTAGGAACATTCTCCTTGGTTTTGGGATCTGGATACTCACTGATTTCTTTAAAAGATCTATGGCAAGAGGGAATAGGAAATATCATTTACTGTGGACCTCCTATGCTCCAAATAGTTTTTCACTTATATATATGAATTAATAAATGACCTTTCAAAGAGTATGAACAGAAAGGAAATTTCAGGAACACACAGAAATTAAAAATACTTTCAGGAGCCAATGTGTGATACCATCATTATTGTGCTATTGATTATTTCTTTTTAATGATGAATATCAATGAATAACATAGCATATGTCTCAATAAATATGAAGTGCAGTACTAATCTCCCTTCTATATCCTGAACTTCCAGACATTTGAAAAGGACTCAGATTCATAACTG
Organism: Cabassous unicinctus; assembly: GCA_029593785.1. Lineage (NCBI taxonomy): Eukaryota > Metazoa > Chordata > Mammalia > Cingulata > Chlamyphoridae > Cabassous > Cabassous unicinctus. Next base: position 2,340 of record JAQZBX010068062.1, read on the forward strand.
GCCTGCAATGGAAGAATAAATTATCAGTGATGGAAGGAAAAGAAAAATACAGCAAATATCGATGTGGAGATGTGTATGAGGATGTTTTTGAAGTTCATAGATCAATAGAACATAAAATTATTATTCCATGTTAAGGAGAAACATTTTCCAAGCACAGAAAAAGAGACAAAATAGTGATAGCACTTGATAACCAAGAACACTGTCTTAATTTTCTGAGCTTTCTCTTCAATTGCTGCTGCCTAGCAACCTGGAAACTGCTTTCTTATTCTCTACTAATTTGGGACATAAGGGGTGTGTGTGTGTGTGTGTGTATCAGAGGACAACTGGCAATGGATTGAGAAGCCCTTGGCTGTGGGGTGCAGGCAGGTGCTTTTTATTGACTGGGGCTCCCAGGCCACAGTTGAGGTAATTACGGGATTAGATATACAGGAGAAATAATTGTAGTGAGAAGAAGGTACACAATAAATTTGTTTTAAGCAGAATGAATTTGAGATGTGTATGGAACATCTATCTACATACTGCCAGAGGAAAATGGAAACAGGGTTCTGGGGTAGCAGAAAGTGATAGCAGCTACTGATAACCATTTGAATGTCTTCAGCATGTAGGTGGTATATGAAGACAAGAGGATGGATAAAGAGTAGAGACTTAGGAAAAAAAAATATTCTTCTCAGTTTCATCTCTTCTCTATTTTAAGGATAGACAAATATGTCCATAATGATTAACCATAAATCGGCTAGGAGCATGGATGTCTCTTTACTTTGAAAGGCCACTCTACTACACTTTTTTTTCACACCACTCATTTCATTACAATTATTTGCTTTGATGTTGCCTTGCCTGCTGACTGCAGGCTTCTTAAAGGCAAGTTATGGTGGCTGGCACAAAGTAGAGGTCAAATAAAAATTTGTTAAAAATGAATGAATGAATAAATAAATGAGAGAAAGCGAGATACAGAAACTAGGCCAGAATCTCAACTCATTTGAAGTCAAATCTTCACAGCTAGCCTTGAACATTTGATTTACAGTAACTTTCCAGGACAGAAATAACCCAAATCAAATTCAAACCCCAACTAACCTCACCAAAGATGTTTCTAAAATTATATGTCATTTTGAAAATCACTTTGCAGTCATTTTTGTTGTAATAATCAATAGCTAATAAAAGTGTATGTATGTGTATATATGTGTGTATTTTTATCCATATATATAGTCTTATCTCAAATTAGCAACATATATACACTTATAGTAAATTATTCATTTGTGATAATGAAAAATATATTTAAATATTACAAGCTTATTTGAAATGTACTAAATGCTTACTGTATGCCAGGTACTAAATCAAGCACCTTGTCTAAACCATTGCATTTAATTATAACTACCTTATGAGAAAGGCAATTATTATATGCATTTTAGACGTCGTTTGTATATATACATGCATACATTTGTTTTTTAGGAGGTATCAGGATTTGAACCCAGGACTTCATACATGGGAAGCAGGTGCTCAACCACTTGAGCTACATCCACTCCCCACACACATACATTTTAGAAATAGATATAAACCATTGAACAGGTTTTATGATGGTCAAAATGTAATGTTCAATTTCCTATATTGCAGTCAAGGTTCTAAACAATCCAGCTTTGCATGTATACTTTTGCATATTTAACATTTACACAGTTCTTATTCCATATAGCATGTATGATGCACGTAAAGATGTAGGTAACTTCCTCCTTATTTTAATATTTAAACCTTTGTGTTTTTTATTCAAGGCACTAGTGGCTAAAAATGACCACAGATGAGTTAACATTTTTATAACTTTCCTTCTATAATGCAAAGAACAAAATGGTAATTCACTTCTACTCAATTTCAATTCTCTCTGTAAGACAGGCTAAATGAAATTTCCTATCAGGCTTCACGGCTTACTGAGGTATTTCCTACTACCAATAAATTAAGGGGATTGAGTTAGACCATAGTCTTACTAGGGATAGTGGGGTTAAAAATTGCTTGTTTAGAAAAGTTGTTAATCAGATACAATAATAGACAGTTTCTAAATCTTGTAAAAAAATTTCACTTTTATTAATGTTTTATATTTATATTTTCACTCTTCTGGAAGTTGCTTATTCATTAATTGCAATCCTCTGGAATGTAGTCAAGAACAAGGCAGAAGGTGAAAAAGCCAAAAAGTCCAAATAAGTCTCGCCAAGTCCATGAAATAAATTGCCCTTTATTCACGAGAGATTTTTCAGTCTTACTCTTCAGAGCCTATTTTTTTTTCCTATTAGAGAGAGAGTTTTACCTGCTTTCATCACATCTTGCACGGACTACTGCAGTAGCTTTCTAACTGGTATCCTTCTCTACCTCCATTCTTTCCTATTTCCAAGCCATTCTTCAAAGGCAAATCTAATCATATCATTCACAGGCTTGAACGTCCCCATGGCTTACCACTGTCCATTGTATAAAGCCTCGAATCTTTTATGCTTTTGAAGACCACAAATAATTCAGCCTCTGGTGATTTTTCTAGCCTCATCGACACCACCATCTCTCTGGAATTTCTTTTTTATTTTGGTCCTTTATAAATCCCCTTATTTAATGCCATGCCTTGTTCAGAATCACACATGCTGGTGCATCAGCTTGCAGTGCTCCTCTTTGCCTTGCTAATGTTTGCTCAAGCTCATATTGCCATTTAAAGATCAATTCCCTACAAGAGACTGACATCCCATACTAGAAGAGTTTGCTTCACAGCAAAGCAACAGATACCGTGCAGTCATAGCACAGTCATTTTTGAAATAAACATTTATTTGTCATTATGTGTTCAATGTCTACCTCTCTGCTAAGCACTGGAGAAGTAAGAAAATTAATCTTTATATACCCTAGAGAGCTTGGCACATAGTATACTAAATAAATATTGCCAATCAACTGATGAAATGTAGATATTTGCAAAAGACCAGATAGTGACGACTACAGGTACACAACTGATAGTTTGATAGGAGTGAAGCAAACACTATAAAAAAAGCAGGCAAAAGAATCAGATAGCACTGCAGCCTAGTGTTAGTCATTATGAGAAAATTGTCAGACTTCAGCAGTCCTAAAAGCTTCGTGGATCAGTTTGTTTATATCTATATATATATTTAGGTACTGAGGCCGGGGATTGAACCCAGGACCTCATGTGGGAAGTCAGCACTCAACCACTGAATCACATCGGCTTCCCTGAGTTGGTTTTATCGTTTGTTTTGCTTGTTGTTTTGTTCAGTGCCTCTGGGAACCAAACCTGGGACCTCCCATGTGGGAGGCAGCTGCTAACCACTTGAGTCACATCAGCTCCCATATCAGTTTAGTGCAAGAAATATTATGACGATCCTGAGTTAACAATGAAATGTTCAGAGTATTTAGTCTTCTTTTTTTAAACAAGCAAGGACTTTTGGAAATTAATTTGAGAGTGATTTCCATTCCTCTAATTGTTAAAATTTTGAAAAGGTTGGCATTTTAAGGGGTGAGGTTCAGTTACTTTCAAAATTAATTTATATGTTAGATAAGGTTATCTAACAGTATTAAGTAAACAGGTAATAAGAATCAACTCCTGTCTGCTTTTAAATGATAGGTACTGTTTTAAGCACTACATTGATATTCTTATTGAAAGCTCACAATAACTCTAGGAGATAGGGATTACTAACTTTCCTCATTTTACTATCCATGATAAGGGACCGAGGCACAGATAGTTCTAAGACCTTGTCCAGAGCCAAAATGTTAGTAAGTAAAGGAGACAGAATTCAAAAGAAGGCTGTCTGATCTTGAGCCAACTCTCTTTTTTTTTTTTTCTTAAGATTTCTTTCTTTTAGTTATTCATTTATCCCCCTCTTGCTGCTTGAACTTGCTGTGTCCATTTGCTGTACATTTTTCTGTGTCTGCTTGTCTCCCTTTGTTGTGTCATCTTGCTGTGTCAGCTCACCGCGCCGCCTGGGCCAGCGTGCCTTCACCAGGAGGCCCCAGGAATTGAACCAAGGGCCTCCCATATGGTAAACAGGAGCCCAACCACTTGAGCCACATCGGCTTCCCGGAGCCATCTCTTTTAACACCATGCTAAACTGTAGCCTTTGAGGGTTAAAAAAGACAATATTCACTTTGACTGTTTACTGGAAATTTATCATTTTCTCACCCAAAATTATTGATCACCTATAAAGGCCAGGAACTCCAAAGACTGAGCTCTTAATTACACTAGAGTTCACCTATCTAATGAGAAAAGACTTTTTCACTAGATCTGATTTTCTCAACTTGCACTACTGACATTTTGGGCTAGATGGTTTTCTGTTGCGGGTGCTGCTCTGTGCATTTTAGGATGTTTAGCACATCCCTGGACTCTATCCATGAGATGCCAGTAGCACTCCCTCTTCCACCTGTTCCCTGCCATGTTTTGACAATCAAAAATGTCTCCAGGGAGCAGATATTGCTCAAGTGGTCGAGTGCCTGCTTCCCATATATGAGATCCTGGGTTTGATCCCTGGTACCTCCTAAAATACAAAAACAAAAACAAAAAAAATCCCAAGCAAGCAAACAAATGAAAAACGAACTCGGAGGAGCCAGTGTAGCTCAGTGGCTGAGCACTGGCTTCCCACATATGAAATCCGGGGTTCAATCCCCAACCCTGATACTTAAAAAAAAAAAAAAAATAAGAAGAAGAAAAGTCTCCAGACATTGCCAAATATACCCAGGGTAGGGAAGCAAAACTGCTCTCTCTTGAGAACCACTGCAGTAGAGAGTGGGTTCTTCCTTTGGATTCTTATGGATAAAAACTGAGCACATTATTACTATTTTAATCTCTGTTTTCAAACTTTATTTTGACTACAGCACTTCTGTTAAAATATACTTTCTTAGGAAGTGGGTGTGGCTCAGTGGATAGAGCTCCCGTTTACCATATGGGAGGCCCGGGTTCGCGTCCTGAGGCCTCCTTGTGAGGGCACGCCGGGCTGAGCAGTGCGGTGGGCTGATGCAGCAACCTCACGGCAGGAAGCGGGTGTGGTGCAATGGATAGAGCCCCCCTTTACCATATGAAAGGCCCCGGGTTCGCTTCCCGGCACCTCCTTGTGCGGCGCCTTGGGCTGATGCGTGGGCTGATGCGGCAAGACCTCACAGCAAGGGGGAGATAAGCAGACACAGAGAAGACACGCAGCGAATGGACACAGCAGCACAAGCAGCAAGGGGGAGGATAAATAAAATAAAATAAAATAAATCTTAAAAAAAAAATATATATATATATACTTTCTTTTTGCAAGTTAAAACACACAGTTTAGGGGAGCGGATGTGGCTCAAGCAATTGGCTGCCTACCTCCCACACAGGAGGTCCAGGGTTCTGTTCCTGGTGCCTCCTGAGGAAGACAAGCAGACAGATGAGGGAGCCATCATGGTGGTGGAGGGGGGAGAAAAAAATAAAGTAAAATATTAAAACACACATACACACATATACAGTTTAGGATTCAACTTCCTTGCAGCTATATGTTGGTTTTGTGGAGTACCTGCACATTTACTACACTTTTAGAAACTATCCCACACCCTGCAGCAGGACAAGAGCTGACTAACTTTAAGTAGGTCAGGCAGATACTTTCATACTTTCTGGTCATGTGACATTGGCCTATTCATTTCACTTCACATCCCTTTAAGCCCTCATGTTAAAGTGGGCTCATAGTAGCCCCTGCCTCACAAAATTGTGCAGATTAAATGAAAAGATACTTACAAGCCCACTTAACCCAGAACCTGGTTCTTAACGATTGTCGAATTAATGTCCGTGGTTATATTATTATTATAATCATCACTATTATTTGTGATATTTTCCTAGTTTCATTTTCTCATTTATTTTCAAATTCTCAGAATCCATCATATGTCCTTTCCATATTCATGGAACATATTCAGTTTGAGGTCATAACAAATGTCTAAATGCCATAGCGAACCCATTGTGTAGATAAAATTTCAAGTCAGTGGATACTGAATATTAAGACAGAGTGTGCATTTGTTGAGAGGAATCATTTGACAGCAAAAGCAAAATACTTAAATCTCTGCATAAGGCACATTAGTTATAAATAAGTCACATATAGGGAAAATTGTTTTCACCAGAGGGAAGACTTTCAAAAAATGGTACAGGATTTTATTCTCTCATTACTCATAAATCAACATGACACTAATTGTTTAACTCATCACCAATTATTTTAAATAAAAGAGTATTAACAGAAACATATGTACCAAGCCCAAGAAGAAAATATCTAGATACTCTAGAAACATGTAATCTTCAACCAAACTGCAGGGGCACTTTCATGTTCTCAAGTCTACACATACTTTTGTGGCCTTAATATTTTCACTCTTATTTTTCCTCAAGGTGTAGATCTTTCCAATTGCATATGCTTTTCTGTTTATAGGACCAATGCCAGAACACTGTCACAATACTTGCCCATGTCAGTCATAAATGTTGGGACATTTATAAAGAACAAGTGATCAACAAAGAAACAACTACCAGGGTGCACAGTTTCATTCTGCCCTTTGTGGCTCACAGAGGGCAAGGAAAATCCTTTTCATTCTGTGAAACAGTAGCTGATACAAGGTCACTGGCTAAGAAAAAAAAAGTAAGACCCAGGCTTTGATTTTATACACATTTTAACCTCTATTTAGCAAACAAAAGCAGTCAGCATGAACACAACAGAAAAGACATTTTTGAATCTCAAGTCAATTATTTCAGATGAAAATGGAACTCTCTTAAGAGAAAGCAGGTATTGGCTTAAGGAGCTCCAGGCCCTGCCAAATTGTAATACAGCCCTAAACACTGCCCTGTAATTATTGTTTTCCTTCAAATGACTGCACAGGAGATAACTTTTTAAAATTTAAGCTTTGTTCTCCTTAGAATTTGTGATACATTGTGATACATCAACAGCACTCACCAGTATCCGTTAATTCTTTCTTTCTTTCTTTCAGGGGCATAGAGAAGACAACCCTTTCCAGCACCCCTCTGCCCCACAATCTGGAAGCCACTTGTAGAGAAGGCAGTCATAAATCAGAAGCAGACTGGCCCTCTGACAAATCACTTGGGAGAGGGAGCTGCCCTGGGGAACAACAAGGCTCACAAGCAGATTTTGCAAACACAAGAAATAAACTTTTGTTGTATTAATCTGCCAAGATTTCAGAGTTGGTACCATAGCAGAGTTTAGATAACACTGAATATAACTCCTAATAGATTTTCTGGTATGTAATAAGCATTTAATATGTTGCTCTTTAAAGAACAAATGTACAGGGCTGAGAATACCATTAATGAGTAACAGCTAAATCTAGATACGGATTACCAAAGGAAAAAACCCAGTCATCTTAATTTATTTACAAAATCAATTTCTGCATATGAAGCACGTACAGATTATATATCAACACATTAAACAGCTCAAGGACTACCCAGCACAATTACATATTGCTGTCTAAGGCATAGACAGACCAAATTCATGTAATGACTGTTACCACATTAAAGCAGCCCATGTATGTTAAGTTCAAAGTGAATGAGAACAGCCTGACTGGAAGGGAGAAGATCTTTAACTTTTAGTTAGTCCTCATTCCATTTCTGCCTTTCATCTAAATTGCTCTCACTGCAGCCACCACCAGCAGCCATTTTCAGCCTGGTAATGGAGAGCAGTCTGAAGTCAAGATTCTCACCTCAATTCTTCTGATGAGCACCTGGATGACTTTGATCTCTGATTAGAATCTCTTCCTACTACCATGGGTGAAGTGCCAAATGAGGACCCTAATGCAAGATCATTACAAGGATTAAGTAGCACAGTATATATAAAGAACCTACCAAAGTGTCTGCTATGTGTTGGAACCTAATAAATGTTGGTTTCATTTCCTCATTCCCTTTCTCTTATTCTCAAAACCTCTCTCCCCATCCCCATGTTTCCTTTTGCCATTTCTTTCAATGTCTTATTTTTCTTTGTCTGTTTTAAACTGAAAAACAAAAGGAATGAATGCTGGATGACCATTGAAACTACTATCAGTATCACATATCTATGCCCTTGAAGTTTGGTTATTACTTGGAATTTGGAATTGACAGCATGCTACAAAAGCCAAACTAACAATATTCCATACTGCCAAAGTTGGCGAGTGAGGAAAGGTGAGGAGAGGAAAGAAGTTAGAGAAAGGTCAGCAATGACCGAGCAATGACAAAGAACCCAAATGACCTGTGAACAGTCTCAGCTGAATGAAGGTTCTGAGTGGTGTTTTTTTTAAATGAGAGTCTCATAGACTCATTATTATCTATAACTTCCTGGATTATAATGCTGAATTTAAAACAAATGACGAATTTAAAACAAAGTGGTGCATTATTTTGCTAAGTGGAATTGAAAAGGATCCAAAGTTTCTATAACAGCAGAAGGTTCACTTATTTGTGCTCTTAAGAAAATATCTTCTAAGAGTGGGCGATAAAGGTGATGGAGTGGTGTTTTCAAGTCCTTTCTTGTGCCTTAAGGCCAGTTTTAGCCAACATAGTCAATATCCAGTAAGAACAAATACTTACCACCCTCAGTCTAACTGAGTCCTGCGCTACCCACTGTTTGCTGATACATTCCTGAGTACTTTTGAATCCTGAATTTATTTCACCTCTTGACTATGGCCCCAAACTTACTCTTGGATTTGGTAAAAGCTAATGTTCTTTGGGTATCCTCAGCTTCTGTCTACACTTGGTCCTCAGACTGTATTGACTCCAATGATACCAGAAAATACTCCCAGACTCACCCTCCCCAATCCTTGGCACCAGTCAAAACAACCAGGGATCAGAAAGGGCTAAAATATCAATTTTTAAAAATATCTAAAGACCAGCCTATCAAAGAACAAGGTTTCTCTTTGACCAATCAACTCTCCAAAGTATCTGTAATGGCAAAAATTCATTTGAAAAAGAATTTAATTTCATATAGAAAAAATTTAAATCCTTATCACATCTGAATGTCAGTTACAGAAAAGGAACACCTAATGAGTTAATGTGTTAATATAGAAATACATAGTTAAGGCAATTTGGAATCATTTCTCACCCTTCCCTGATTTGATGTACTTTCAAAAGTGATATGCTTCATATGCTAACAGGAGGTATCTTTATAAAAGGTCATCTTTTCTCCTGTAGAGTACAGAGAATACTGCCCAATGGGAAAAAATCAAAATTTGAGAGAAGTAGCTGCTAAAATGCTGCTCTGATATGGCCTCCTTTACTTCCAACAATCCTACACAAGCTCTAGGCTGAATTCCAATGAATGGCATTTTAATCTCAGTACTCAGTTGAATTACACTAAGCTGTCTCTGTTTTTTACCCTTCATTTGTATGCCTACAATATATATATTTTAAAAGAGCACAGGAAGTACATGAAAAATGCTTTGTGCCCAGAATGACTTTTGCTCCATGGCCAAAGATCAGGTTCCAAATCCCTACTCAAATCCTTCCTCCTTCAAAAAGTGTTCCTAGCTCCCTTCTAGGCAGAACTGATATCTATTTCTGTCAGATTTCTAAGCATGTTGTTTCCAGACCAAGTTTGGGGGGTGGGGGTGGGGGGAACGAAGGGGGTTTTCTCATTTCTGTTTTTTTTAAATCTCAAACTGCCTTGCATTTGGCTATTTATTGTGGTATCTTTATTCCCCTTTAGGCAAACTAAATGCCAGGAGCATACCTTCATGATACTTCTGTCCCTTACAATACCTAGTCCAGTATTTTGTAAACTATTACTCGGTAAATGTTTGTTGAACTGAGTTTTAAAATATAAAAAAGAGGGAAAATCTTACATGGTTTCTTCCTGCTCATACTTGTTTTAAGAAAGCGAGTGACCCAAGCCAATGTGCATGTGCGATGTGCCAAGGGCTAGGAGAGAGATAAGAAATATATCCGAAATTCTAAGGACAGTGCTCAAAGACCTCTATTAGAGAAGACCTGGAGCTGGAACAAGAAGCAAAACTTTTGCCTTAACAATGGAGGAGCAGACTAAGGAGAGGAGAGATGACATGTGAGTTCCTCAGATCTTGTTTATTCCTAATATTGTTGTATATAAACCCCTACCTTGATCCTATTAATCAGCCATGGCTATTGATTAGTCAGTTAACCAAGCAGTAGAAGTTGAGTGCTTTCTCAATACTTAATAATTAAACCAAAAAGTGCATAAAGTTCTTTTATTGTATGGCAAGGATGAAGTGAAAAGGTTGAAAGGTACTCTCTTGATATATGAACCCTAAGAAATATGTGACCAAATTTATCTCTTTCCTGGTAAGATAACTAGTTGACTCTTGGTTATACCGACTAATCTTATAGCATGGGACCATGCGAGGCAAAGTGCTAGAAACTGCATCAGTAACACCTGAGACTTTTTTTAGAAATGCAGAATCTCAGCCCTCACCCCAGACTACTGAATCAGAATTTGCACAATATCCTTAAGTAACTTGTATGCACATAACATTTTAGGAAACACTGGCATTGGGTATCCTAGTATTAATATTTCATATGCATCCTGGTAGTCTCTTTGGTCTGTCATACATACTTTTACTGGAAAAATTAAGTATTTACTTCCCATAACCTCCACTTCTCTACCTCTTACTATTTTTCTATATACCTATTTATTTGTTTTGATATGCAGTAAAAAAAAATCTATGGTTTTTTATACTGTACACATTGTTTCATATGCATTATCTCATTTGATCCTTATGGTATCTCTGTGAATTTCATCGTGCATAACTTGTCAAATGTCATTTAGTTATAATAAACATCTGAGAACCCACATGCCCAATGGTGAGAAGATACTGAAGGCTTTCTTCTGTCACCAACCAATTCTCCAACTCCAGAATTCTCTGCATTATAAACTATAATTTAAAAAGAAATTAAACTCACACATCTAGTGGGGAAATATTAACATTTTATTTAATGTACCTGGCAGAAATAATTTGAAAAGAAAAGAAAAACTTGCATCTGTTGAATTTCGGGAAAACAAACAAATGAAGATTTTAAGGTACTTGCTTTTTCTATATTCTGAAAAGCTCCATGAAGCCAAGGACTTGAAACCCAGGTCTATCTTGCTCTTGAATCTTTTGCCCTTTCCACTACCATACCCCAGCTTATCCCACACAGAGACACTAAACATGCACACTGTTGATGAAAGCTTTTATTGCTGCCATTGTGTAATGGATTTGCTGTCAGTTTATCTAAAATGTGCCTGCTGAAGAAATAGGAAAAAAAATCCCATCCATGCTTACAAGCTATGGAGTTTTCAACTAACACACACCTACTTGGACATACGTATCCAAAATAGCCTGACTTCTTCTGTGCCTCTCCTCATTCAGGGGAACCGAACTTTTCAGCAATGAGTAAAACAACATAAGGCAATAATAAAAAAGAAACATTTATAGTTTTACTAAGAAGTTGTTTATAGTGTTAGGATATAATACAAGAAATTATCAACTATGTGAAAACCAGGGTGAATTTTCAAAATCTATGTTATATTCTGAAGAAAATATCTGCGCACAAGGCAAAATTATTAACTAGAATTTTAGCGTTCATCAAAATGCTTGAACACTGCCATTTAGGAATAAAAATGTACCATTTTTATAAAAGCCTGTTGATCATTCCATAATGGAAGTCACGTTGAAAGCCATGAGTCTAAAACTAAAAATCACAGAAGTAGAATATTGGAACAAGAAGAAATCTTTAAAAAAATTATCTATCTCCGGTTCCATTTTATAGATTTGGAAAGAAAAGTCCAAAGAGGTAATGCAATTTACTGCAAGTTCCACTGTTGTCTGTCACTGACTAGCTGAGTAACTCTGGGCAAGTTCCTTCTCTCTCAGCCTCAGTGTCTTGAACTGCAAAATGAGGTGACTGGGCTAGGTGGCATAAGGTCCTATAAAACCCCAAGATGCCGTTTATTCTGTAAGACTGGGAGCCACATCCTAGGCTCTCCTCCCCAAACCCTCCCTTCAAAGTCACACACAAGAAGAGAAAATATATTTAAATGACACTTGTTCCTATGGGTTTTCCTGCTTGTTGATACTATATCTCAGCTTGATACTTCAGAGGTACAGTTACCTGGTGCCCGTCACAGACAGACAAACCAGGAGAGAAAGGCTGTTGGCGAACTCCTTGCCTAAAAAGTACTGCAATTGAAAAGCAGCCCAGAGTGATGGTAAATCTCCTGAACAACCTCCCTCCATCCCCTTTAGAGGATCTGGTAACCCCTATGTCTGGGCCTGGCCTCAGGGCTTTCTCCTCAAGCTTCACTGGAGCCCTGAGAGGCCAGCTCTTAACCTAAGCCCAAGCAAAGATGCATTTCTACTGGAAGGCTCCCTACCTGTACAAGTCATTCAAAAATCAACCTTCAAAGGAACTCTAGGCTCCAGGGAGCTGCACATTTTAGCATCTTTTCATCAGCCGTCTGGCCTTGTCTGCTCTGTTGCAAAACCGTATTATTTTAGTACAATTTTATTATGTTAATAAACAAAGAGTTGGTATGCTGAACTAAAAAGGCAAATCCAGCCTTTGCATGAAGGCCCTGTCAGGATCATTGGTTATGCTTTAGCTACATTAACTCATCTTCCATTTTCTCCTTTTGCATAGAGCGGTATCTTTGAAATGGCTTCTATTTGTTTCTGTTTTTCTAAAAATGCGCTTCCATCTTGTGCTTTATCTTTTCATTGTTACTATTTTCTGGTGAGCAATCAGAAAGTCAAGCGATGGTTTAGGTATTTTAAAGGAGATTTAAATATATCAACAAGGCAGAACTTAGATATTGTGTAGGCAAAAGTGGACACTGGCAATGTTCCTACTAATTAAGCCGATAAATTGATAAATTGACTGGGCTTGTTTTTATGATACACACAAGTGACCTTGAAGCATCATGTCTTATTAGAAGCAACATATTTAAAGAATACCAGGATCCACACCTAAATAGTTGTATGCAAAATGTGGCCAACCAGGAGAAGCAGAATTCCAGAAACAATATCTGATCCAAGAAATAAAAATTATGTGATTATTATCACTGTTATTATCATCTAATATTTAGAGAGTGTATGTACTCTATTTATACTGTAATACTGTAAAGTTAACCCTAAAAGAAGAAACATTTAAGGTCCTTGCTCCTTCTATACCCTAAAAAGGTCCATGGGAGGGAGCCTGATAGCTTGGAGGGCTAGCTTGTTGACAATGGAGGATCATGATTTTTTTCAATGGCTATAAAAGAATGAATCAAGAATCAAGAATGAAAGGTAAAGGAAACCAAGTTTGGCTCAATTCCCATTTACAGAAACCAAGCAGCAGAGAGTCCTGCCTGTAGGGAACACACTTATCGCTAAAGGTACTCAAAAAAAGTGTTCTGGGACCAGCTTTCAGGGGCGCTGTAGAAAGGGTTTCTGGCAATAGATGAAAGCACTGGAGGAGCTCTAAAGACATGCCAAACCTAGAATCTCTATTTCTATCTCTACTCTCCCTCTACCCTTCTCAAAACTGAAAAAAAA
>JAQZBX010068063.1:0-15801 GCA_029593785.1 Cabassous unicinctus
ACGGGTAACCCAAAATAAGCAAACAAAAATTATATTTTAGTAACTAATATAATAAGCTAACACTAGTGTTAATCTAGCAACAAGGAAGTATGCTAAATTTCTATTAATGCTGGAGTCATAACATTAAAGTAATAGAACAAAATGTTTTACATAAATATTAACACAAAATTTAACTCATTATGATACAAAGACAGAATACAGAATGGTCATAACATTCCCATTTATTAGTTGTAAAGGAATTCTAAGCATAAATGAACATTATAATATTGAAAGCCTGCCCCTGCACATAGAAAGTATTCAAGTATTTATTTACTGACCCAATTTCTATCTTTTATAGGCTATTCTTTATATAATAATTTTCTGGTTTATCTAGAAAAAAGCAAAAATGACTATTGTGTAATTAACTTTCATTTTATGTATCAAAAAGAGACTAAGAAAATAACTACAAAACTACTCCATTTTAACCCTTGCAGAGTTATTGACAAAAATTATTCCACACAGATTTACTCAGATTAAAATCACATACCATATTCAAGTCCAGTATACAATTTTGTCTCTTCCAAGGACACCATACTTGGTACCCTGTATAAAAACAAAAGCACTTGCATTTATTAATAATACCAATAAGAAGGATTATAGGGAAAAGGCTCATTGCTGGAATGTTTAAATCAAAACAAAGATGATGCTCTTTGAACTACCACAGATTTCTGATCTTCAAAACTTCAATTATTATCCTATCCTTCTGAATATTAATACTGTATGTTCCAATAAGAACAATATTATTCATCTTAAATAAAGAAAATGTTAATTTAATTTCAATGACTTTAGGGGGAAAAATTTACCTCCCAAGGTACACAATATTGTTATTCAATATTCAGATGTAAAAGCTTATATCTAATAATAAACATTTATACAAAGAAAAGTCAGCTTTATAAGGGTATAATAATGATAACTAAAACTAGACACTGAAAACTCAATCAAATTTTACAGAAGCATATAAAGTACACAGACTTTAGATAATCATTACCCATCCTCTTAAAACCAACCAAACTGATCTATCCTAACTCCTGCAGCAATGCCACTCCTTTGAAGATATTGTTTTGAAGAAAGGTTAAAAACACTGCATTTCCTAATTAAAGAACTTCCACAAATTGTTACCAGAACCTGACCCAGCTAATTAAGCTCATTAAATGTTGCTAAAGCCACTTTTTAGGTATACAAAATCAGGTTTTATAGGGGAATAGAGACACATATATCCAAAATAAATCCAAAAAACTTCTATTTTCAACATTTTATTTATAAGATTCAATTCAATAACTTAAGGAAAAAAATTAAAACCTTCTAAAAGGAAGAACAGATATGAAAGCCAAGGAAACATGGAGTAATAACCATATCAAATACAGGTCTATTTAGTAATAAATGGAAATTTGATTATTCATTAACTGCACAGCACTTATAATGAAGAAAACACTTTTTAAATCAACATACTTCCATTTATATTGCATACAAAAAAAAATAGTTGAATTAAATGGGTTATCTCTGTTGTAATATTTGAGAGTTAAAGGTTTGGATTTCTCTAAATAATAGGCAATAGCATGGTTACTAAAATGCCAATTATTTAACTATGTTTCTTGCCATATCCCAATGCCTAGGAAAGCAACAATAGCTTTTCAAATTTCAAGACCAAGTCCACAGAGTATAAAACAATTAATGGCTTTTTTATTACAAATTTACTTCAAAGCTCATTAATACTTTATAGTATAAAATGCTAATTTGCTTTTACAGAGACTTTCAAATTCAACTTGCAATTCCTCTTAAAGATTTGGCTTTCATTACATAAAGCTTCAACATTTAGCAATAGCTTACAAATCTTACTATCCTGTAAAATTGTGTACAGTTGAAAAACATACACAAACATATCTAGAATCTAGTTAGTTTTAAAAAAGATCAGATTCCTTTACAATGGATTCAAGGAGTCCAAATATCTATATTGAAATTAGATTTAACACCGAAGAGGGGAAAAGTCCATGCATAAACACTAAATAAGCCCTTCCCCCTACCCCTATCTCCAAATGGGGAAGTGCTTTATCATGAGCTGGCACATTAGAGTACATGCCTCCAGGCTACTCCTATGGACATTAATTTTCTAATGCAGGAATACAATTGTACATTACCCAGTAAATATCTAGTTCCATTTAATACTGAATCAACCATTAATTTTTTAAAAACTTTTTATTTTGAAATAATTTCAAATATGAATTACAGTGGTCACAACATTGCACCTACAAATAACAAAAGGCTAATCTCTGTAGCAAATTATTCTTGATATTTTTTGCTATGTCAAAAAAAAAGTGTTTAACAATAAAAACTATCAGTTGGGGATTTTCAACGTTTTTGTTTTATGCATTTCTGACTCTAATAACTCTCTAATCTCACTTTGATCACATTTGAAAACAAGTCTCATAAGAGTCCTAACGCTAATTTTAAAATACAAGTGCCATTCTGAATTGCTTCCTTATCAATAAATTTGATGAAAATTATTCTTATTATAACAATTTTTGAAAAATAACGAACTGTATAGGATTTTAAAATATCAATATACTTAAATAAAATTGGCTTAGATTTTATTCTATTTTAAAAACCTGAACTAAAACACTTATCTTCCATATCTCAAGTGTACAGAATGTATCTGGTTTGATATATATTTCAGATTTAATGTATTTCTTTTACCTACCACACATTGCTTTTATGCTTATGAACCTAAGATTCAGCTTTAATTTGATCTTATCTCATCTACAACAAATTAATTAAACCTTTATTGGATTGACATGTTTTATGCTAAATATTTATCAGCAAGTATAAATATTTACATTAAATATACCTTCTGATCTTTAGAAGAATTATTTTCCAAAAGAAATCTCTATTACTCAAGAAAAATTTAATGATCGTATTTCTTTGTGGCCACACTACGGGTCTGTGTATGCCCAGGTTGCTACTGGAATTATCAGTTATGTACATAATCTTAGCTGAGTAGACTTAAGGTGCTGTCAACACTTAGAGATCTATGCTCTTTTTAAGAGCTGTGTTAGCCATATCTATAATTTCAATCAAATTCCATTCCTTATCTACCCCACCCCCTCACCAAGTGAAATGCATTCTACTTATTTACTGCTCCATTCTACTAATAGTAGTATCACTTGACCTCAGGAAATAAATAGACTCTGAAAAATAATTCCTATGCAACATATTATAAATACCATCTACACAAATAAGATTAAAGTAAAATGAGCTCCATAAAACCTACAAAGCACCAAGCCGCCTAATTTATAACAAAAAGTGTTAAAACTATTTGGCCACTGAAAAAAGAATTATGAGTTTCCCACAACTGTGGCATTTGTACCACTAGATGGCAATCTTTATTTAGAGTTGATTAGATTATAACTAAGAATAATCACTGGTAGAAAAGAAAAGCTGGTGAAAAGGGAGAGATGACTAAACATAAAAAACAAAATAAACAATACAAATCAAATATGCAAATAAGGCTAGGTGAATTGTCATGAAACGACTACAAGCAATAAAGATAAAATTCTTTGTGCACATGGTGAAAGAACATCTAACTCTTCCCAATAATCCCTCCCCTTCCAAATAAAAGCACACATAAAAGGCATAAAACCAAGCCAGGAATAAGGTTTTTTCCTCCATTATGACTAAAAAGCCTTTCACAAGAGACAATGGGCCTATTTCTATGCTCTATCATCCAATTCAATCCTAGGCATCAGTATTAGCTATAAACACAAATGAAAAGATGGTTCTTATTGAACAAGGAAGTACAGAAAAATCTTACATACTGCTAGATTTAAAATTAACTCTGAGCATAGGAGTTATTTCCAGGTATGACACTCAAGTTTTTAAATATCAATGAAAACAGTCGTTAGGTGAAATAAGGAGAAAACAGGGTTACTCACCGTGGAGTAGTAACTGTTTCCTTTTCTGTGTGCAGCTCCCCCAGCAGAGCTGGGTAGTTTCCTGGAGGTGCCAAGAGAGGTTAGCTAGCCCTGCCCCTCATCGCATAGCAACACATCCTTTCACATATCAATGAAATGGTCTCACTCTTAGACCTTAAGTATGAATTTTTTAGTGAAAACTTAGTAAAAGCTGAGATCCTAAGAATGATTTAACTAAGAATGATTTACCAGATCTATCAAAGGAAAGGGGGCAGAAAGTAAAGAAATATTTGAGATGAAAAATGACTCCTCTACCTTGAGTAACCCTGTTTTTTTTTTAATGTTAGTTTTTGCATTCTGTAATAGCTGGTTAGCCCTAAGAGATTATAGGGAGTGGACTGCAAAAGGAGAAATTAATGACAATTTTTGTATTAAAGTGTCCAAAATTCCTGTGTGATCCTGGAAAGACATAAACCAACTTCCACATCTATAAAGGCAGAACTATAAGGATGACCTATACCACCTTACACCATTGACTAGAAGTTCCAAGAGGAAAATAGAGAGGTTCCATTTGAACTCATTCTATAAGATTAATTCAGCAACTACGGTACCTGCCAAAACTGTTAAAAATTCAAATTATTTTAATTTTTACTTAACTGAAAAATATTTACCCTTAATTACCCCTCAAGGACCTGATCTTATCCATCCTTTGAGACAGTAAAATTTGTATACAAGACATCCATCTCAGTAACCCTATATTTCTTAAAGCCAACAATGTAGATACCATTAGATATAAGAGTCACTATTATACTTAGGACAATCAACTCATCTGAGCTTTTTACTTTTTTGTCAGTCTCTAACCACATAGCACAGAAAATTGGTTTTCACATGTAGTTGCCACTTCCCTGAACAATGAGATTTTGTTTTAAAACCATCCCATACTCTATGAGGAGCTAAGTCATATTTTCTTACAGGAAAACTCAGAAACAAACTGAGCTTCTAAGTTTTTCATCACAGCAATTTTCCAGAACACAAATATTACTAACATATGCACAAGGCAAACCTGACACTGAACAATCAGACAAAAAAATTATAGCAGCTGGAATATTTTACCTAATTCAGATTTATATATAAGAAAAATATTAATTTTTAAAAGATTTGCTAGAGTGGCTATGTGCTTCCAAAAACTGGTCTGGTATTTCAGAAAATGTATAATGTTCCACAATACCACAGCCAAACTGTTCATTATTACAAGATAGAATTCCTCAGGCATCTGGTAGTGTGAAAAGCACACAGACAGACATTAATATATACTTTCCTGTAAACAAGTGGACAGGTTCACATTTTTTATATCACAGAATGGAACCATAAATTAAAATTATTTTTCAAATCAACTTATATTTAGAAGATTTTAACAATTGACCTAAATTAAATTCAGCATTTTAGAAATTTAAAAGGCTAACTTTGATACTTTCATAACAACTTATCTATTACCTGCAAAAAAAAGTCACAAAATGTTAGAAATAGAAAATAAATGTAAAGCTGTATGCTTTGCCAAAATAAATTAAAATTTCAAACGAAGGTGATACCAGTTAGAGACTGGCTTTAAAGGGGAGGATCCCATTAAGAACTATTTAAAAGCCAAAGGGAGACTTCACAGTCTCAAATTATCTTCCTTTTTCAACTTAGGACAATTTTATAGCTTGTAATGTAGGCTAACTATCTACCTATTTACGTTCTATGGCATTCATACAATTTTCATAACATACTTTTCTTTACTAAAAACACATTCTATTATATAAAACTCTAATTGGCTTTATAATAACCATACATGTGGAACTTTTGACCTGATGCACATTTATTTCAAAGGATGAAGACTTTTCTGAATACACTATTAATTATAGTGTACATGGCATAGATACAGCTATATGCTGATATAAACTATAAAGGAAAACTCAATCTCCTTAGCTGACCATTCAACAGTACATCCTAGTGATCATTCATTACTAAAAATACAAGATACATCCTTTTGCTCTTTAGATAAACTCTTGGATTAAACAATCACAATTCTCAGTGTCAACATCTTCAAGGAGAACTCAATTCACTAACGTACTAAATTTGTTATGTAGAAATAACTTTTTAGGATGCACAGAAGGGTCAACTGTTAAGATCATCAGGAAACTCAAAACAATCTCTGTAAGTCTCTCATTTTTAAATATGTTTAAATTCAATCTCTCTTAAAACCAATAGATTTTGGTTAAATTGTTCTTATCACAAACTATAAAACTGATGAAAAACAAAATTTCTTTAAAAGGAATTCAGCAAATTGTAGGCAAACTGAAATAAATCGCTTAAACCTAATAAAGAATCTGAGGTCAATGTCCACAACAGTTTTCAAAGTAAAATAAGTGGGAATTCTTGAAAAGTATAACTTCAAATAGTGACTATGGAAAATGTGGGAAAGACGAATGAATGAGCCACAGTTTTAAACCACTCCTTGAAGTTTAATATTTTTGTTGTAACAATCAGCATATAATTCTCCCCTACGTGCTTTCTGAAGGGTTACTTACACATTTTTTGGATTTTCATTAACTTGCATAGCAATGAGATGTTTATGTTGAAAGATAATGACCTAAGATGATATGAAGCTAGTTCTGTCAGTTTACTAATTGAACTATAAAGTCATGACATACTGGTGATTTCATTTAAACTCAAATTTTCAGCTTAAAAAGGCAGCATTAAAATAGATTAAATAGAGATATTTATTCAAGTAATTATATTCTGAAAAGCATTAAAATCTTAAAAGTAAACTGGCAAATCTAAAAAGTTCAAAATCATTATGAAATTGATAAATTTTTTATTAGAAAACATCCTGGTTTTTTTTTGTTACAAAATCCTAAATCAAAATGATTGTATACAAAAGCAAAAATCTTTATATTCTAGAATACTTCCTTAGAACATTAATCTTAGAATCTCAATATTCTAAGATAAATATTAAAGAATATATTAACTGAGTAAATTAACAGATGAACTAAATAGCTCTACGTTGATATTTTAAAATTTATTAGCATTTAAGTTATTTTATCCTAATACCATATGAAAATCTGAATTAAGCTTTTAAGAGGTTTATAGGCCTAAATTGTGCCTCAGGTATTTTTGGACTGACGGCATCAAATAAAAAGATCAAGATGATACAAAACAACAACAATAGCCATTGAATCATTAAGTGACTAAGACTTAAAATATATGCCAAAAGGGAAAAGAGCAAAATATGTAAAGTAATTGATTTTACTTACAAGTGAGTAACCGGCTCTCCTTTCAATGGAGGTAGAAGGTTTCCTGAGCCAATTAAACAGTTGTGCACTATTGTCAGACTCTGTAGAACATCATCTCTAGAAAAGATAAAAGGTATTTTCATATTTTACAAAACAGCTGTTCCCTATTTAACAAGCCTTCTAAAATCTAGGGAGAGGTACAAAAACTTATATCAAGTGGGGATATGCAAAACTAAGGAAAGAAATGGCAAATATCTTCAGTTTATCCAATAGCATAAAATATTTGAGCAGATATATTGGAAATACTAGACCTGCTTAAATTTTAACAAGTTCTAAATAATTAATCACAAATTACAACAATTCACAACTATTTATGAAGCAATTCTGAATAGCTTCTTTGCCAAAGATCACCACTACAAACAAAAAGGGAAAATAGTGCTATTGAAGGTCATCCATTCTATTCCATCTTCTAAGAAAAGACTTGGGTAAAAACATATATAAGAGCAGGTCATAGTACTATATAGTCAATGTTAGTCAGTCAGACTTCCTCCTCCAAGTCATTTTTACTGAGTCTGTTTATTAAGTAAAGATTCATGGTGTTTGATACATAGTAATTTTCTTACTACTATTTTAGGAACTTCAACAAACTCTAAATGTCTAATAGTCCCAAATAGCTATTTCTAAGAACGGAATCAGAGAACTTCCAGCTGACCAAGATGGCTGAGTAAGATGTTCCAGGGTTCCATTTTCCCACAGCATCTTTGAACAACTAGCAAAAACTGGCAGAGCAATCTTACAAAAGCTCTTGCAGAGCAGCTTGCTGACAGTTAAATTAGTGTAAGGAAAAATCAAATTGCAGCAGACTGTATATAATAGAACACACAGACCAGGGAAAAAGACTTTTTCAGAAGGAAAAGAGTGGGCATGTAGATCCCTGAAAATGAAGGAATTCCTAAGGCCACCAGCAGAGATGTCCAGGATAAGACACAGGATCAGAAAAAAACAGAGAAGATCCTGCAAATTTGCCTGTATTTTTAAGGTTCAATGGTACTAGGGCTAACCTCTGAAAGAGAATACCAGCCAACACAAACCCAAACTGCAAAGACTGTGAAAGCTGTTTTTCACATTTGTTTTGTTAGCTCCTGGCATTCAAGGAAATCTCTATCACTAGCTGGGTATAACCTTAAGGAACAGATACCTCAGGGATTACATGGAGAGTCAAAACATTAAAATATTAACATGTATAGTATGCAACAAAAGATTACAAGGCATTCAAAGAAACAGAAAATGATGGCCCATCCAAAGGAACGAGATAAAAATCAGAAGTCATCAGGCTTTGGACATACAGGACAAAAACTTTAATGGCAGAAAACCTCCCAAATTTAAGGACAGAAATTAATATACACATCCAAAAAACCCAATGAACTCATCCAAGAAACCCAATGAACTTCAAACAGGATAAACTCAGAGATCCATGCCCAGGTATATTATAATCAAACTGTCAAATGCCAAAGAGAACTCTGAAAGCTGCAAGAAGGAAGCCTCGATAATATTAAATGCTGCTTTCTTATTAGAAACCACCAAGGCAAGGAGACAATGGGACAAAATTTTTTAAAGTGCTTTAAAAAAAAAATTGTCAATCAAGAATTTTACATCTAGCAAAACCCAAAAATGAGCTTTTGAAAATAAGGGAGATTAAGACATTCCCAGATAAACAAAAGCTGAGGGGGTTCATCATCATTAAACAATTAATACAGGTGGCATAAAAAAAATAAAGATTACTTGTGAATATTCTTACTCTCCTGATTTTGTGATAATCAGGGTAGGATAAACATTTGCTATATTAGAAACCATGCAGGTGTCCCCAGACCTAGTTTTTCTTCCTAGGTCTGGTTTTCAGAATGCTGGTGATAAACTAAGCCTGATTTATCATATAACCATCCTGTATGGGAAAAGATTGTAACTTTGGGTATCTTTGGTCAAACTTAAGAGATATAGCAGGGGGACGAACGTGGCTTGGGTGGCTGGGTGTCCGTCTCCCATATGGAGGGACCTGGGTTCGACCCCCGGGACCTCCAGGTAAAAAAACAAAAACAAAAACAAAAACAAAACAAAACAAAACAAAACAAAACAAAACAAAACAAAACAAAACAAAACAAAACAACAAAATATATATAGAAGGCACGTGGGCCACTAGGCCCCGGGTGTGGGTGCGCCGCCAGGACCCACGCGTGGGTGCACCGCGAGGCCCCGCGAGCCACACAGCAAGATGATGATGTAACAGGAGAGTGATGCAAGGGAGAGCCAAGATAAGATGCACCGAAAAACCAGGAACTAAGGTGGCACAGGCGGTAGGATGCCTCTCTCCCACATTGGAGACTCCGTGGATCGAATCCCAGTGAAGACAGGAGGAGAAGGATGAGAAGAGAGGGCAGGAAACAGACACAGATAGTTGCCCAGCGAATGGACACAGAAACAGCAAAAATGGGGGGTGGGGGGTGGGGGGTGGGTGGGTGTTTAAAAATGGATAAAAGCAAATAAATAAATCCTTTAAAAAATGTATAGGGCAGGAATATACGGACTATAGTTAATAGTAATACTTTGACAATGCTCGTTCATGATTTGTTAACAAATGTTTTACAACAATGCAGGATGTTTGGTGGGGTATGATGTGTGGGAGCCCTGTATGATGTTATGTATGTTTGTTTTATAAGATCACAATGTTTACTGAATACTTATAGTTTATGTATGTTCATGTTTGAATAATATACTTCAATAAATTGTTAAAAAAAAAAAAAAAAAGATTACTGGTAAAGGTAACTCTACAGGTAATTAAAAACACCAGTACTACATTTTCAGTTTTAATTCTACTATTTACTTTTTACAGTATCTAAAAAGCAAATGCATAAAAAGTAATGATAAATCTATGATTTGGGACACACAATTATAAAGATATTATTTGTGACAAGAACAATATAAAGGTGGGGGATGGAGGGGTACAGGAACAAGTTTGTATATGCTACTGAAGTTAAGGTGGTATCAAATTAAATAAGGGTGTTATAGATTAGATTTAGGATGTTAAATTTAAGCCCTATGGTAACCACAAAGAAAATATTGAAAAAATATGCACAGAAGAAATGAGAAAGGATTCTAAAAGATTCACTCCAAAAGATTAACTGAACACAAAAACAGGCAGTTAATGGAAGAAGTGAGAGGCAAAAAGACATATAGACATGGGAAGAGAGATAGCTCTGTCATTTTTGATACTGGGGACCTGGGGAGAGATGAGCCATTCGCTTGATAATTTGCAGCTGACCTTGGGAAGAGAACAGAACAGCTGAGAAAGCCTGGAAAGAAATGAGCCCTATGCCAGGAGAGAGAGCAAGTCCTAAGAGACAAGCCCTATATGTCAGCCTGCTGTTGAGAGAAAGAAAGCCCAGAGGGGAAGGCTGAACCCTCGCAGAGATCAGTGACCAACTTGCTTCAACACATGGCAACTGACTTTGGTGCAAAAGCAATCTTGAGTTGGACTCTCTAGGGCCTTGTAACTTTAAGCTTTTACCCTAAATAAATATCCTTTATAAAAGCAAAAAAAAAAAAAAAAAAAAAGACATACAAAAATCAAAGGATAAATTCTCCATTATCCATTATCAGTAGTTACTTTAAATGTAAATAGTGTACACTCTCCAATCAATAGGCAGAGATTAGAAGAATGGATAAAAAGCAAAACAACTACATGCTGCTTACAAAAGACTCAGCTTAAAAACAAATATATAAGTAGGTTGAAAGGGAAAGTGTTGGGGACCTTCACGGTAGCACACATATTATGCACCTTGTCAGCAGCACCGGTGATATGTAACATGGCCGCCAGGGCTGATACAAGAACAGCTTAAGCTATTGTTAGCCTTCTTCAAGGAAGTTAAGAGAGTTCGCGCCTAAAGCTTTTCTGCCACCTACCCCAGCAACAACCACCACCAATCCCAAACCACCACCCGTCCTTACTAAGCCTAGCAACAGCAGCCACCAATCCCAAACGGCCACCCGTCCTCAACAGCCACCAATCCTCACTCTCTTCCCTCAGAGTATATATACCCTGCCTCTTCAATAAACCTTTGCAGCTTGATCAGAATCCTGTCTTGCTGTCATCTCTCGCGTCTCTTATTCCATCCCATTCCCGCTCCCCCTCTCTAGGTTCCCGTTGATTGTCCCGCAGGCTGGGACAGGAAAGGATGGGAAAAAATTTTTCAACCAAATAGTAACCAAAAGAGTGCTAGATGGCTATACAAATGTAAGATAAAATTGATTTTATCTTATATTTAATATCTTATATTTAACATTAAAAAAACTCACAAGGAACACAGAAAGACACTATATATTCATAGAAAGGTCAAGTCAATGAAACATAATATTATATAGCAGCAGGGCATGAAAATATATGAAACAAATATTGAAATACTTGAAGGGAGAAACAGACAATTCTACATTAACAGAATTCAATGACCACTTTAAATATGGACAGAACATCTAGATAGACGATCAACAAGAAGTAATCCAGCACCCTTTATTAATAAAAACACTCAGAGAACTAGGAATAGAAGGAAACTTTACTACATGATCAAGGACATATATGAAAAAACACACAGCTAACATTATACTCGACAAAGGCTGAAATCTTAAAGATCAGTAACACTAGGATGCCCACTTTCACTGCTGCTACTCAATATTGTATTGGAAGTAGGAAAAAGAAATAAAAGGCATCCAAATAGAAAAGGAATAAGTTAAAAGTTTCCTATTCACAGATGACATAATCCTATATTTAGAAAATTCTGAAAAATTCAGAATAAAGCTACTAGAACTAAGGGACAAACTCAGCAAAGTAGCAGGGTACAAAAGTAACACACACAAAAATCAGTGATCTTTCTATATACTAGTAATGAACAATCTGAAAAGGAAATCAAGATTATATTTTTTTTACATTAATCTAGGAATTAATTCAACCAAGGATATAAAGGACTTCCTAAGGAAAACTACAAAACATTGCTGAGAGAAATTTTAAAAGACCTAAATAAATGGAAGTACATTCTGTGTTCTTGGATTGGAATACTAAAAATTGTTAACATGTCTGCCTTCTTTGCAGAAATGGAAAAACCAATCATCAAATATGTATGGAAGGGTAAGGGCAAAACCATCTTGAAAAAGAAAAATGGCAAAAACATCTTGAAAAAGAAAAATGAAGTTGGAAGATTCTCACTTCCTGACTTTAAGTTATTAACAAACTGTAGAAATCTAAACTGTATGGTACTTGCACAAGGACAGACATAAGAAACCAATGCATGAGAATTGAGGGTTCAGAAATCAACTCTCACATCTACGGCCAATAATTTTTTTGGGGTGTGTGTGTGTGTGTGTTAATCTTTATTTACAGGACAATCTGCAAGATATGAAATTCCACATAGAAGAAACGCATTGAGGAGAAGCTTCATACAGTATGTACAGTTTGGAACTGTTCAAGCATAGTTACGTTGTAAAAAGTGCTACATAACAAATCACATTTAAAAGAGTTCTTACAGCCTGCGTGGCGTGGTGAGCGTGGGAGCTGGCGCAGCAAGATGACGCAACAAAGGGAGACAACCAGACACAGAAAAACACACAGCAAATGGACACAGAGAGCACAAGCAGCAAGGGGGGAATAAATAAATAAATAAATAAAAAGTTCTGAGTAAAGAAACAGCAAGAAAAACTTCTCAATCAAGCTTAATGAAGCCTTGTACACAGACTTGTTTTCATGGTTCTGTAGAGCTTCAATTTTTTCCAAGCCTCCACATTCTTCAATCATTATACTAAGTTTCCCAGTTTCACCTAGTTTCTCAGCAACCTGAAAGATAGTTGAAATAGCATCCAGAATAACCAGAATAATTTTGGTATCTTTTGCATTTAAAAGGTTCATCAACAGTTCTATTATGCCATAATGGACAAGGGATACAATCTATTCAACTGTTCCACCACTTGTATAATTGGTCACAGTCCATACAGCTTCCTTTTGTGTCTTTAGTCTGCTTAGAAAGAATGCTAACAAGAAAAGGGACCAATCCGTGAATCACTACTTGCTGTACCTAGTCCTGATGGCCAGCTGTGATGTTCGACATTTCTGTTTAGCTTACTTCTAAATATTAGTTATGGAGTTAGTTAGGAGGCTGGGAAAAACAACAAGTGCTCCTGCATCCTCTACAAACTGAGTCTTTCCATCTGTTCCAGTAACAATATTCTCTATGGCTTTTAGTGCAGGAGTCACAATTGGCAATTCAGTAACCCCTAGGAGCTTCAGAAGCTGGGGCACAACTCCAATTTTCACAACTATTTCAATCAGTTCATTTGGATCATCAGTAAGAAATGGACCAGCAGGTATCTGCTAATACTTCTGGATCATCATGATGCAGAAGATGAACTAAAGTATGAAGAATTTGCTCAACAGCATCTAACAGGGGTGCAGGATTCTTGTTTCGACAAAGGTGTGAAAGTGTCCAGGTAAGATTGCTTAAGTAACCACAAGGTAAAGATGACATATGAGGAACTGCACTTAAAGAGTCCAAAAAAGATCGACTGCACCATACTTTATAACCAAGTCTTGGAAAGATGAGCCATCACCTGCAATGTTTCCTAGAGCCCAGGCAGTTTGTTCACTGATGTGAGCAGGGGGAGATGTTAAAAGAGAAATGAATGTTGGGATAGCACCTCCGTCTACCACAACCTTGGTCTATTCTGATGTCCCAAAAGGAATGTTAGTTAGCACCCAAGCAGAATCAAACTGAATGGGAGTAAAATCAGTTCTGCCCAAGGAGGACACAAATTCTGGATTCAAACCAGCCCGGATTATGTTGTCTATGGGGGGGCTGTTTCTCCCTAGAAAGCAGTTTCCTAGAAGCTTGAGTAGCTTGGAGATGGCTTTCCAAATTGTTGCTATTTATGCCTTTGACAATGTCATCAACAGACCAATTTACAGTGCCCTGGTTGTTAGGGTTTTCCTGCAGTGAAGAAGTAGCATCATCAGGAAAAGAGCTGACATTTCTCCTTTTCAGCATCTGGTCATCCTTCTTAGCTTTCCTCAGCTCCATATTAACTTCTATATTCCGCTGCCTCATTTCTGTACTGTCTTTCTCCTTGTTCTTAGATCTATTAAGGTAGGCAGCTAGTGAATTAGCAATTTCATTGGTGGACATGGGTGTGAGACAAAAGCAGAAAGCTGCAGAATGGAGTTGGACTTCCACAAGAGGTGGAGCAGGGCTCACAGGCTGTGGGTTGACTACCCTGGAAACGTCCACCACGGCTCAGGCAAAGACTGTGTGGGCCAAATGATTTTTGACAAGGGAGCCAAGACCACTCAATAGGGAATTTTTTCAACAAATGATACTGGGAAAACTGGATAGCCATATGCAAAAGAATGAAGGTGGACCCCTACCTCACACCATATTCAAAATTAACTCAAAATGGATTCAAGACCTAAATATAAGAAACAAAACTATAAAACACCTAGAAGAAAATACAGGTTAGCATCTTCAGGATCTCTTATTAGGCAATGCCTTCTTAGACTTGACACCAAAGCATGAGCAACAAAAACAATAAACAGATAAATGGGACTTCATCAAAATTAAAAACTTTTTCCCTTTTAACTTTTAAAAGGAGAAATGTTAGGTTGTACATATGGTACTAGAATAAAAATTTTAAAAATGAAATAAAAAGTCCATGGAACTCTGTAATACAGTGAACCCTAAGTTAAACCATGGACTACAGTTAATAGTACAATTATAAAAATTTTCTTTCATCAATTGTAACAAATGTACCACAATAATGCAAGGTGTTAAATAATAGGGTGATATATGGGAATCCTGTTTTTTATGCATGATTATTCTGTAAACCCACAACTTTTCTAAAAAAAAAAAAAAAGTAAAAAACTTTTGTGCATCAAAGGACTCTATCAGGAAAGGAAAAACAACAGCCTAGAGAATGGGAGAAAATATTGGAAATCACATATCCGATAAGGATTTACTATCTAGAATATATAAAGAACTACAGCGTAACAAAAAACAAACCACCCAATTTAAAAATGGGCAAAAGCCTTGATTAGATATTTCTCCAAAGATATACACATGGCCAGTAAACATATGAAAAGAAACTCAATATCAGTAGCTATTATGGAAATGCAAATCAAAACCACATTGAACAAAACAAACAAAAAAACTACAATGAGATACCATTTCACACCACTAGAAAGGCAACTATTTAAAAAATGGAAAATAGCTTGCGAATATTCTCACTGTCCTGATTTTATGATAATCAGAGTAGGCTAAACATTCGCTATATTAGAAACCATGTGTGTGTCCCCAGACCCAGTTTTTCTCCCTAGGTCTGGTTTTTAGAATGCTGGTGATAAACTAAGGCTGATTTAGTATATGACCATCCTGTATGGGAAAAGATTGTAACTTTGGGTATCTTTGGTCAACCTTAAGAGATATAGCAGGGAGACGGATGTGGCTCGGGTGGTTGGGCGTCCGTCTCCCATATGGAGGGACCTGGGTTCGACCCCC
>JAQZBX010068064.1:0-15812 GCA_029593785.1 Cabassous unicinctus
AGTCTATAGCTGACCTTGTGGAGGAAACAGGCGCTGATCCTGGAGAGAAATGCAGCCCCAGGAAGAGAGGAACCCAAGAACCCTGAACCCTGGCAAATGTTGGCAGCTGTCTTGCTCCAACACGTGGCAGTGGACTTTTGTGAGGGAAGAAACTTACACTTTATGGTCTGGTAACTGAGGACTTCTACCCCAAATAAATACCCTTTATAAAGACCAACAGTTCTCTGGTATTTTGCATCAGCACCCCTTTGGCTGACTAATACACTGACTTTCAGAGTTAAGAGTCCCTAGGTATACCATTCAACTTTGACCCTTGGTTTTTGTAGTCCAAGATACAGAGAAGAACAAAGCAAGACCATGTCTCTGAAAAAGAGTGAGGGTCCTGAGAGACAGATGATATCGGTAGTCTTGGAACTAAATATTTTGGCAGCTGAAATAGAGAGTTTAGGGCTGTCCATTTCTTTTTTAATCTTTATCCTTCTCCATCTTCTTTTAAATAACCCTGTATGGCTCAACATCATTAGTTACTAAGGCAGTGGAAATCAAAACCACACTAAGATACCACTTGACTTTAATAAATAAAAAAGAAAATGTGAGTGTAGGCAAGGGATATGGAGAAATTGGAACCCTGATATGTTGCTGGTGGGAATGTAAAATGATTCAACAAATTTGGAAGATAATATGGCATTTCCTCAAAAGTTGAATAGAGTTTTACCATATGATTCAGCAATTCCATTTCTAAGTATATACCTGAGAGAATTGAAAGTACAAATTCACACATAAACTTATACACAAATGCTCATAGCAGCTTTATTCATAATAGTCAAAAAGTGGAAACAACCCAAATGTCCATCACCTGATAAATGGATAAGTAAAATGTGGTATATCCAAACCATCAAATATTATTTGGCCAACAAAAAGGGAATAAAGTACTGATATATGCTACAATGTAGGTGAACCTTGAAATCATTATGCTAAGTGGAAAAAGCCAGACACAAAAGGTTGCATATTGTATGATTTAATTGAAGTATCCTGAATGAGCAAATCCATAGAGACAGAAAGTAGATTAATGGTTGCTAGGGGCTGAGGGGATGAAGGAAGGGGGAGTGACTGCTACCAGGCATGGAGTTTCTTTTTTGGAGGGATGAAGATATTCTGGATTTAAACAGTGGTTATAGTTGTACAACCTTGTGAATATATTTTTAAAACCATTGAATTGTGCACTTTAAAAGATTGGTTTTGGTATATGAATTGTATCTCTAATAAAGCTGTTTTTGTTTTTTTTTAAGAGTTAAAACTTAACATATATGACTACAGACTTATTGCAAAAAAATTTTTTTTTTAATTTTCACAATATGTTGGACATATATAAACGAGGGTACAGAGGCTAAGGTTCAGAGTTGATAACCTGATAAGTATTTGGAGGGGTTACCCTATCTGGATAGCTTTGAACTTTGATAACACTTTTTATCCTGAGTACTTTTCATCCCATTGCCAAAAGATTCCAGTCCAAGTGAGCAGTTAAAGGGTTTTTATAGAGGTGAATAATTTTTAAACACTTTCAGAACAATTTTTTAAAACCCTCTAATTTCATTCATTCATTCAACAAATATTGATTTGAGTACCCATTCCATGCCAGGCACTGTTCAAGGTGCTGTCAAAAGAACCATCAAAAATTCGTGCCCTAATAGAACTTATGTTGCAGTGGAAGGAGAGTGACAATAAATAAGAATAATAAGTAATATATTAAATGATGAATTTAAGTGTTGGGTCTGGCAGGGAGGGGGTCAGGCTATTTGGCTCCAAAGGGTTGCTTAGGAAAGTCCTCAAGGTGATATTGGAACACAGGAGATAAGGAGTGATTCTTACCTAGGGCAAGAGCCTTCTAGGCAAAGGGAAAAGGAAGTACAAAGACCCTAAAGCAGGATCCAGCATATCTAGAGAGCTATATAGCAGGAGACAAGGTAGGTGAGTGATAAGTGATGAGCCCAAGCCTATAGTGCCTTGTTCAAAGGCCTTTGTAGGGATTCTAGCTTTTACTCTAGGTAAAATGGGAAATGATTGCATAGTTTTTAGTAGAGGAGTGAAATGGTCTTACCTACATTTTAACAATCACTCTGGCTACTTTGTTGAGAATAGATTCTCAAGGGAGCTTCATTTATAATTGCTAGAAACTGAAAGCAACCAGGATGTCTTTCAATAGGTGAATGGATAACAGGATACAAACTAGTACATCCATACAATGGAATATTATTCAACAATAAAAAGAAATGAGCTATAGCGCTATGAAAGGACATGGAGGAGGTACCTTAAATGCATATTGCTGAGTGAAAGAAGCCAGTCTGAAAAGGTTACATACTTAATAATTCCAACTATATGACCTTCTGCAAAAGGCAAAACTATAAAGATACAGAAAGTTCTCTGATTGCCAGGGGTCCAGGGGAAGGGTATGTGGGATGAAGGAGACTTTTAGGGCAGTGAAACTAACAGTGGATACATGACATGATGCACTTGTCAAAACCATGGTACTGTACAACCCAAAGAGTGAACCTTAATGTACACTGTGAACTTAATTCAAGATGTTAATTATAGGGGAAGCTGTGTGGTGGGGAAGGGGATATATGAGAACAGTGTACCATCTGTAAACTTTAAACTGTTTTAAAAAAATAAAATATTAATTAAAAAGAATTCTACTTCTAGGAAATGTTCAGAGAAGTACATAAAGAATAAAAGGATATTCCGTGGGGGGTGGGGTGATTAGATTATAAAACATCTTTATGATGCATGATTCATTTCAGCCATTACAATAATTGTATAGCTCTAATCAATTATTAGTATTGATGAGGCTGCGATATAGCTAGTTTTGTTTTGTTTTGTTTTTTAATGTTTCAACAAATCCCATTGTTTTGAAATGTATGTGTGTGACTTGTATAAAACTCAAGAAGCATAAACAGGGTACTTTATGTTAGTGGAATCTGGGTCATTTTTCTTTATACCTTTATATATTATAGTTGTGGTGTGTGTTTGTTTTTTAATCAATATGTACTGTATTGCGATTATAATCCAACAAAGGAAAATGGAGCTACTTTTATTTTGATAAAGAACTTAGGGACATGTAACATCTAAACATAAAGGAAAAATATCAAAGGCAAATTTGTAGAGACAATAATAACCTCACTTTAGTATTTATGGTGATTATCTTTAAAAAAAGAAGAGATCCATAAACATGAAGTGTTACATTGCTTTGTTGAGCTACCTTAATTATGCTAAAGATGTTCTTCTATTTTTAGGCTTTGTACCTGATAGCAACTAATGGAACCCCAGAACTTCAGAATCCAGAGAAACTATCCCCAATATTCCGGGATTTCTTAAATCGTTGTTTGGAGATGGATGTGGAAAAAAGGGGTTCAGCCAAAGAATTGTTACAGGTGAATTTGGAAGTGATGCCGTTTTGGGGAAAAGTTGACCGTTTTGAGTAACCAACAGAAAGTTTACATAGATTTAATTATAGTTCACTATTTGTTGAACAGCAGCAGTATGGCAGCTGCTGCATTTTAGGATTTCATCTGCTGAGAGTAAAATACCACTGATGCTATAATACTGACCTGTTCACAGGTATATCTATGTATGGGTCATTTAATGGTAGATTTTATGACTATTAGAAAAACTAAAAAGACTTAGCTTTCAACTTTATAAAAGGGATTTGTTCCAATATGTATTGTTTATTAAATGAATTATCCATACTGTTGGGCTTAATTGAAAGAAAATATTGAGAGTTTCTAAACTGATGTCATTTATTTATACATTTATCTTTTTCCTTCTCTTTCTGACAGCATCCCTTCTTGAAATTAGCCAAACCATTATCTAGCTTGACACCACTGATCATGGCAGCTAAAGAAGCAATGAAGAGTAACCGTTAACATCATTGTGTTGGCCTCGTTCTTTTTTTCCATTTTCTAAAAGAAGTCTTTTAATATATGAAAATTTTACTCTCTTTGAGGGTTTGAAAGAAATTGTATGCATAATATGGAGGAAAACCACAACTACTTCCTGAAGAACAACTGAGAGAAAATTGCAGAAAAAGAAATATGACTTTCAAACGAACCCCTTCTTTAGGGTCCAGAAGGAATTGTGGACTGAATCACTAGCCTTACTTGCATCTTTCAGCAGACCAGCCCATCAGGGCCATTTATCATGCTTGAGATTTGCATTTTATTTTATTTTGCTAACTTTGTTGTAATAGATCCCATTCATTATCCCTTTTGGGGAATTTTCAATACTTGAATGGCAGATTTGAGTTTTTCAGAGTATTTGTTTCATCTGCTAGTCTTCTTTTCTTTCTTCTTCATAGCTTTTTCCTTGACTTGCTCCTTTTGAGTTGCCTTGAGAAATTTTTCTCATGCCTAAATTCAAGGCAAGTGTGATAGAAATTATGTAGCCCTTATATTGGCAGAGGGGCTCAATATGGCTTAACTTTGTATAAAAGTTAAGGACCAGCTATTGTTACGTGTAATATTTCAGTTCAGAATTTGAACTGAAGGAAGGGGAGAAAAGTATGTGATTTTTTACTTTTAACAAATGTGAAAGAGTCAGTTTTAGAAATTTCATGGTAGTGAGTTGTTTGGCATTTGTTACATGTATAGAGAGAAGACTAATAATCTATATTTATAACTAAATCACTGAAACAGAAAAAGAATCCCATTGGCTATTTGTCCTTACAATTTTTATCTTCCTTTTTGCCTGTTCCCTCTTCAGATTTGGCTTCAGGAACCAAAGTGATTTGTTCTTGTTCCAACTTGGGCCTGACTTTGGTTGGTGCCACTACCTTACCCCGCCCTTTTTTCCTTCATTTTGCAAATAAGTTTCTGTATATGTTGTAATTTTAGGTCTAGGTTGGGTTTTTGTTTTTGTTTTTGTTTTAATTAATCCTCCTCACCCAGTGGCAAATAATACAATAAATGAAATTTTTGAAACTTTAAAGTTAACTTTTCTACCCCCCACCCCACCCCCTCATTTAAAAGAGAAAAATATTTCAGGGGTAGCAGAAACAAAGTGAGAGACTTGAACTTTGGTTAGATCAAAAATAATTAGATGAAATTATATTTATAAATAGAGAAAAATGTCAGTTACACAGAGAAGCAGCTTGTGACCAGTAAGCCATAGAGATTTGCCTTAAATTATGTTGTTCCCAACCCATTACCAACATCTTTCTGACTACAAAAGCTTAAATGAAAAGTACTTATCCTAATGAATTCATGGATCATTTAGATTTTTTCAGATGAATAGCTAATGTTCGTATAAACTGGAGAAAGGAAGATAAAAGTGAAATATGCTTGATAATAGCAATACTTTATTTTAAAAATTAAAAAACGGTCTGTGACCTATAGCATTAATTATTAGAGTGCCCTCTCCTGTCTTCTCTGTTCCATTCCTCTCTTTTTGTTGTTGTTTGGTTTGGTTTGGTTTGTTTTGTTTTGTTTTGTTTTTTGTTTTGTTTTTGGAGGAGATATTGTCCCTTCTGACATGTCAAGAGCCACATAAAAGAGAAAAATCTGTGATTTGGTTGTGGCAATTTGCTCCCACTGTCCCCTCCCAATTAATGCCACATGTACTTGCAATCCAGCAATAGTACAAATCATGAATAAAAATAATTTTGATGTTTGGGGGTACAGTAGGGGAACTAACAGACTTTATTTACTATTTTTCCCATAATAATTGTATTAAAATATAGGTAAGGCTAGAAATGGCTGTTTTTATTGATAATGCAGGAAAGTTTTCACAAAAAATGAGTAAAATAATGAAACTTATAATTAGAGCACTTAGTCTCTGTTTTCAGTTTGATTCTTGAGTTCATTTTTCTCTGGATTATGTTGGCCTTCTACAGCTATTATTAAATTACTTTGCAGAAACAAGCTGGTTTATTTCTGGTAGAAAGCTGCAATGCCTCATGAGTTCCAGATTTGGATATTCTTTGTAATCAGTTGTTTGGATGGATTATGATAAAGAAGATGCTACCAATGAAATAGAAAATCCACTAGATGATAAGACTGTGAACATCATGACCACTCAAGAAGGCACTTTCATATATAAAGACCGTACATTGAATATAGTGCCAATGCCCCATTTTTATTCCTATGACTCAACAAAGAGCGTTTCAGTTTGTAGAAGCAGTTTGGCTTTGTATTTACAACTTTTTTGATGGTTACCTGCACGTCCATTGCTGGCAACGGACTTTGTCTTTATAACCTGACTCCTAGGTTAAGGGAGGTACACTGTGGTTTCTTTTTTACTTACTTGGATAAACTAACCTGTAGTAGAAATATACTTTGGTTAATTCTGAAATAAGTCATTTTTAAACAAAATAATCTTAAAAAGCAATACAGAGTTGTGATTTATTAGTTTAAAATTAAAATGTTCTGATCTTGTTGAAAGAAGTTATATCAGAATCAAGATTCGTGGGTTTTTTTTAATAATTGCCTTGTGACTTCACCCTTTTTGTCATCACTTTAGAATGAAAATTCCCATTTAAATTTAAATCTAAAAGTTATCTTAGTAGTCCTTTTGTTATTAGGAAAATATTACTAGAATACTTATTTATTATATTTCAGATTCTCTGGTGGTCTTAAAGTTATCTGTTCCCCTTGTTCCTTTTCCTGCCTTTAGGGACAATTATATCTGGGAAACCATGAAAATATTGAATATTTTATCCTATCTGAAAGGATAAACAGTGATTGAGATAGCATAAGAAAGAAAGGCTAAAATAACTCTTACGTTTGTGTGTTGAAGGAATTCTCTTCACTTCAACATATAAATATTAAGCTGCTTAAAATTCATCTAGTAACCACCAGTCATAAATGAACCTGTGCCTTTAACAAGCAATTTAAAACTACCTATGAGAAATTTCTTTGTAGGGCTCATTTACATACATGTTTGTATATACTGTATTCTAGCCTGAAGAATTTTAGGTCAGATCAGGCAGTAGCTATAAATAATGGATGCTTAAAGAATTTGCATCATTTTTTATCTCAATTTTTAAAAAATGTACTGAGATACCATATCCAGATAGAAATGTCCAAAACTCATAGCTAAAATCATCTAGATTAATAACTCATTTTGTTTTTTTTTTAAGTAAGTGGAATTCTATAGTAATATGAAAGGCAGATTGTCTTTCTTGTCTTCTCTGCTCCCACACTAAATATTTAACAGTTTAAATCATTTTTCCCCAATGTGCATATATGTGTGTGTGCATAAGAAAAAGTATTATGTATGCACATAGATTTTTTTTTCTTATTCAGCACATGTATTGAACACTCTGGCAAACACACTGTGATAGATGTTGTGGGAGTTACAAAGAAGAATCTAGCACACCGTCCTGGCCTTGAAAGATCTGAAGTCTATCTCATTTACCATTCTAGAATGTTGCCAAGACAAGGGGCAAAAGGAAATGTAAGATAATTCTGTTAAGCAAACTTTTATTCTGTATTAAGAAAAACAAAGAAATATAGTTGAAATTGAACATCTTTGCTAAGAATCTTTTACTTTTTTTTCTTATTTTGGTAGATACAAATTAAGTGAAAGTAGCTTGCCTTTTCTCTTTTGTCTTCAAATTTTATATTGCCTTTTATTTTTAATTTAATCTCGTTCAATTATTTAATTGTTACATTGACATTAACTGCTGTATTTGATGACTGTTCAAAATAATTTTGTTCTTTCAGGGCTAGAAATAAACTTTTTTAATGTTCATTTTTCCCTTTCCTATACTTTAATTCTTTCTTTGGATCAAAAAAGCTTAAAAGAATAAGTGCTTAGAATTCTAATAGGTTTTCAAAGAGCCTTTAGGAATAAATGTTTTTAAATATGTTGTGGCATAATTTTTAAATATATTACAAAGCTCCAAATTAGAAAGGGTCCAGAAATTTATGGGTGTTAACCATAGGCGTCCGCTCTTAATCAGGTTCAGAATAAATTTCTTACAAATATTCCTAGCTTTTGGACCCAAACACTTCTGACCTGTTTGAATACCTCCATTAACTTGGCCTGAAATTCAAATGCTTACCTAGCTGAAGTAATAAGGATCAAACCCAAATTTCTTATGTTAATTGCACCAAGAGATCTTTAAGAATACAGTATATTAAGATGTCACTTCATTATACAAATTTAATTTGGAATGTTCGATACTCTGACATGGGTGACAGCTGCAATAACTTTTTTTTTTAGGAGATATCAGGGATTGAACCTAGGACCTCATGCGTGGGAAGCAGGCACTCAACCACTGAGCTACATCCACTCCCTGCCTGTTAATCTATCATCATTGAGCATTTTCAGGCTTTGATTTTTTTTTTTTAAACCCCCCACCCCACCACCCCACACCCCAGATGGCTTATCATCTGTCTGTTCATTGTCTGCTCTTCTTCCTCAGGAGGCACAGGGAACTGAACCCTGGACCTCCCATGTGGGAGGCAGGTACCCAATTACTTGAGCCACATCCACTCCCCCTGCCTATTATTTTTATTGTTGTTGTTGTTACCTCTTTATGGAATTCCAGCACTCATCTTCTGTTTTTCTTTCTCTCCTGCTGTTTCTCTTATCTTTTTTTCCTGCTTTCTATCTCTTTGTCTTTGTTTCTAACTTTCTGGAAGAATTTCCTTGATTTTTTCTTCTGACCCTTTTTTGAACTCATTTTTAATTTCCAAAAACTCGTTCTTGTCTTCTGGTTTTTTCAAAATAGCCTGCTGTTCTTAATTTCATAAATTCAATATCTTTCCTGAGGTATTAATTATAAGAGCTTTTTTCAAATTTAAAAAAATTTATCTCGATTGTATATTTTTTCTGAGTCTCTTTTATTTGTATTTAGCTCTTTCACATAAAGACTTTCTACAAATGTTTAGTGAATACCCACAGATTGATGGTATTTCTCTAACAACATTAGTATAGCACTGTCAAGCACTGTGCTAAACAAATACTAATTTACTCATTGTTTTGTTTTTCCCAGTTCTCAGCTGGTCTCTTGGTGCTGTCCCATGATCATTCATTTTGCTCCTAGATATTTCCTCCTCTCCCTTTTTCTCCAAAGCCATCTCATGAATCCCAACCCGCTTTATACCACCATTTCAAGACTTTTTTCTACTCTAGTGCCAGTTTTCTGGGTTTCTGTCTTTGCCTTTTCCCTTTCAGTCTCTGTGTGTAGCAGTTTGGTATTGTTTATGAATTCCAAAAATAGATACTGGATTATGTTTGTAAACTGGTCTGTTCATCAGGGCATATTAGATTGTATTAGATTGAGAGGTTTCACTTTTACTTGATTAAATTATGATTAAGGCTTTGATTCGGCCATATCAGTAGGGTCAAGGGGATGGGGACTAACAGAGAAAATGACACAGCAGAGGAGAGAGTTGGAGTTTTGATGCTGGAGCCCTGGGAATTAAATACACAGAGAAGCAGATATGTGAGGAAAGAGAGAAGGCTCCATTAGACGTGGCAGAGGCTCTGGGAAGAGAATGAGCCTGATAGTCTACAGCTGACCTTGTGAAGAGAGCAGAGCAGCTGAGCCTGGAAAAAAACAAACGCCACGGAGAGAGACAAGCCTTATGCTAGCCTACAGCTGAGGAAGGAAGGAACTGGGACCATGGAGCCTTAGGAGGAAGAGGAAGGCTGAACCCTCGCAGAGACCGGCAGCCATCTTGCTCCAACATGTGACAACAGACTTTGGTGAGCGAAGTAACTTACGCTTTATGGCCTATGACTATGAGCATCTACCCCAAATAAATACCCTTTATAAATGGCAACAAATTTCTGGTACTTTGCATCAGCACCCATTTGACTAATACACAGTGGAAGATGTTCCTCTTACTCTCGGGGGCTAACCTGCCAAGTACCTGTTCTCCATATTCCACAACCTCCCAGGTTCTCAGGCAACCCTTCCCTCTACTCCTTCTAACCCCTCAGCAAAATAAAAGCATGTTCACATGTCTTCCATTTAAAATAAACTTCTCATTGACTTTTCTCAGTTAAACTTTTGGAAAGAGGGAATTATGCTTACTGTTTTCTCCTTCATTATCATGTTGCACCTGGCCTCAATGTGCCGTTGACACTACCCTTACCAGCATCACCAATGACTTCTTAGTAAATTCACTAGACCTTTTTAGTCCTGAGAAAATGTTTAAGCAAACATTGTATGATTCCATGTTAGGAATTGGCGGCACAGCTGGGAGCTGAGGAAGATGACTTCTGAGATCCCTTTTAGCTGGAAAGCCACTTGAGGCAAAGTTCTGAATTCAGCTTCCTGGTATTCTGGGGGACTAGAACATTGTAGATAGGATACAAGCTTAGTTTGCCAAAAGCTGTCAAAGCAAGAATACAATAAATGGGTTGGCTTTTACAAGAGGGATTTATTAGAGAAAAATCTTGCAGCTCCAAGACACCATCGCATGGCAAGGCAAGATGGCAGCCAATCTCGGCTGAGGTCCCTGCCTTCCCCTTCAGGCTCACCGTCTCCATGGAGTTCAGCTGTCGGCGATCAGGCATAGGGCTTGTCTCTTTCTGGGCCTCCTCTCTCAGCCTTGAGCTGCTCCATGGGCCTAGCCCCTCAGCCTCTTCTCTGTGCCTCTGTGCTCTCCTCATTCCAGACTCCAGGACCTCTCAGCCTCTCAAGGCTTCTCTGTTTTCCTGCAAATCTCTTACATGGCATTGTTAAAATGGCAGCTGTCTTTCTCAGTGTGTCTGTGTGTGTTCTCTGTTTATAGTTTGCAAGAAGGCAGAGGCCCAATCTGAGTCACTGACATAGTCCAATCAAAAGCTATCTAATCAAGTGATCAACTGAATGTAATGCAGTCAAAGGGCTCCACATCCACAGGAACGGATTAGTTCAAGAACAATCTTCTGGGATTCACAAAAAAAAAAAATCTTCAAACTGTCACACAAGTCTGTATCTAGTAAGGTTCAGCTATGAGCAAGAGCAAGGCCACTTAACTGGGAAAACTTGGGCAAATTGGTTCTCTAAGCTTCAGTTTCCTCCTCTGTGAAAAAGATTACTTATAGTGTTGAATGTGTACCTCATAGGAGACATTTAACAAGGTTGATTTCATTGCCTTTGAGTCTCCATGCTTACTATGACAACCTGCAATCAGACATGGTAAAGATAGCATTTCTTTTCCTGTTTCAGAAAAGAATTAATAGGTTATTTCTCTTATTTGCCTTTTATTTTTACTTTATTTCAGTAAAACAGTTTTTATAACAGTATGCACAATTTTGCATATTCATTTCTGGGCTTTGGTACAAAAAAAAATTTTTTAGTTGAACCCAGGACCTCATACATTGGTAGCAGGCACTCGACCACTGAGCTACAACCACTCCCCAATAAGAGTTTTGTTTTCGTTTTTGTTTTCATTTGTCTCTAGGAGGTACTGGGGGTCGAACCTGGGACCTCAAACATGGGAAGCAGGTGTTCAACCACTTAAGCTACATCTGCTCCCAGTACAAATGTTTTACTGTCCAAAAAGAAGCTATGATAAAGCTCGAAGGGAAGGTCATGTTGGTATTCCTCAAGCTAAAACTAGTTTTCAGAGCTCCAGTTCTTATCGTTCCTTAATTTTGCCTCTCAAGAGATTCAGGCTAATGTTAAACCCTTGCAAAAATGTCCAGTAATTTCTCAGAACTTTAACCAAAAAGACAATTCCTGCAACTGATAGCTAGTCTTCTATTACATTGGATGCATGCTCACTGGTGGTGCTGGTGGGCAAAGGAAGGAAGGTGGCTCCCAGTTCTGCTTGTTCCTTGTTGTGAAACAAGACTTTTATTCCTAGCTATTAAATGCTAAATTAGGACAAAAAAGAGTAAATTCTTAAAAATTTCTTCACAACTTTAAAACGTACAGTACTTGAATAACAGATGTGCCTTGTAATTTTGTTTTGAATTATATTGAAATGTGTTTGCATTCCCTGAGCACATTAATGTGGGCACACAAAGAAGAAAGTCTTATCTAGGAATGTGCTAAGTGGCAGAGAAAACCAGCCCAGCCTTAAAAATCAGTTGTAGATTCTTGGTTAGTAATTGAGAGTAGATGAGTGCCTGTGTCTTTAAAAGGAGATTTTTATAGTCTCAATCCTGATTATATTTGTGTTACCACTGGCAAGGCACCAAACTCTGGAGCTATCTGCCATGACCATAGGACCTGGGTGTCTCCAGAGCCCTCAGGAGCCCCACTATTTGGGGTAGTAGTATCTACTTTGGCAGTCTATGCAATCCTGCTGAGACATGCATAAGCGTTACCTCTGGGATGACCTCCTAACTCACATTGAAGTCTCTTAGTCATATAAACTCATTTGTCTTTACCTTTTCCCCCTTCAAGGTCTTTTTCCAGTTGTATTACTAGTTGGTGCTTGGTAGTAATCCCTCAGTGCCAGGGAGGCTCATCCCCGGGAGTCATGTCCCATGCTGGAGGGAAGGTAATGCATTTATATGCGGAGTTTGGCTTAGAGAGAGGCCACATTTGATGAACAAGGAGGCTCTCAGGAAACCTCTGAATTTAATACAATCAAAGGGGTATCATGCCCAGAGAAGAGACCAGTTTACAAACATAATCAATATCTCTTTTTGGAATTCATAAATATCAAACTGCCACAGGTGGTACAACATAAGAAAATCAATTAATGTGGTTTAGTTTGCTGAAAGTGCTGGGAACAATATAACAGAAATGGGTTGGCTTTTATAACAGCAATTTACTAGGTTAAAAACTTATTGGAAGCAGATGTGGCTCAAGTGGTTGAGCACCTGCTTCCCACATCGGAGGTCCCAGGTTTGGTTCCCGGTGCCTCCTAAAAACAAAAAGACAAAAACAAGCAAAACAAATGAA
Source organism: Cabassous unicinctus (assembly GCA_029593785.1). Classification (NCBI taxonomy): domain Eukaryota; kingdom Metazoa; phylum Chordata; class Mammalia; order Cingulata; family Chlamyphoridae; genus Cabassous; species Cabassous unicinctus. The sequence goes on from JAQZBX010068064.1 coordinate 12,851, forward strand.
AAAAATACAGGGGAGCCAATGTGGCTCTGAGGCTGAGCACCAGCTTCCCACATACAAGGTCCCAAGTTCAATCCCCAGCCCTGGTACCTAGAGGAAAAAAAAAGAGAGCTTATAGTTCTGAGGCTGTGAAACGTCCAAATCAAGGCATCATCATCAGAGATGCTACCTCAACAAAGGCCAACTGCTGATCCTGCACTCCAGCCACATGGCAAGACACAATGGCAGCTCAGCCAGTCTGGGTCTCTGCCTTATCCTCCAGGCTTACTTTCTCCATGGCCTCAACTGTAGGCATATGGCTCATCTCTCCCCTCTCCTGCAGACCTCATCTCTCTCAGCTTATTGGGGACCTCTTTCCATGTCTCTATGCTCTGCTGGATCCAGACTCCGGGACCTCTCTCTCAGCCTCTCAGGCTTTCTATGTCTCTGCTGCTTTTTCTGGGTGTCTGCAGCTTTTACTCCTCCATTTATAAATGACTCCATTAAGAGGATTAAGACCTACCCTGGGCCCCGCAATTTAATCCAAGACCCTTAATAAAAGTAACTTAATCAAGAGTTCCCACCTACAATAGGTTTACCTGCACAGGAATGGAATAGCTCTAAGGACATGATCTTCTCTGAGATCCACAAAAAGCTTCAAATTATCACACCACATTAACAAAATGAAGGGGAAAAAAACATCATCTCAATTGATGCAGAAAAGTCATTTGACAAATTTCAACATCCTTTCTTGGTAAACACACTGAGAAAAATATGAATAGAAGGAAACTTCCTCAGCATGATAAAAGGCATAGATGAAAAACCCAATACTAACATCTTATTCAATGGTAAAAGATTGAAGCTTTCCCTCAAAGTTCTGGAAACAAGCCAAGGATACCCACTGTCACCAGTATTATTCAACATTATACTGGAAGATCTAGCCAGAGCAGGTAGGCAAGAAGGAAAAAAAAAAATCCAAATTGGAAAAGAAGAAGTAAAATTTTCATTATTTGCTGATGACATGATCCTAAATGTAGAAAGTCCTGAAAAATCTACAGTAAAGCTACTAGAGCTAATAAACAAATTCAGCAAAGTGGCTGCAGAAAAGATCAACATGCAAATGTCAGTAGTGCTTCTATACACTAGTAACGAGCAATCTGATGGAATCAAGGGAAAAAATTCCACTTAATAGCAACTAAAAGAATCAATTTAGGAATAAATTTAACCAAGGATGTAAAGGAGTTATATGGAGAAAACTACAAAACTTTGCGAAAAGAAATAAAAGATCTAAATCATTGGAAGTACATCCGTGTTCATAGGTTGGAAGACTAAATATTGAATTGCCAATACTACCCAAAATGATTTACAGATTTAGTGCAACCCCAATCAAAATTCCAACAGCATGACCTCCGGGAATATGGTGCCAGAATAGGTAGGCAGGGCTCAACTCTTTCACAAAAAACAACGGAGGAAGGACAAAAAGCTGTCAGAGGGACCGGCTTTGGGAGTCAGCAGACCAGGACAGTGCTGCACAACTCCTAGGAGGGCAAGGGACAGAGAGATGAAGAAACCGAAACAAAAACCATTAGTTACTAACCACTGTGGCCAGGAACAGCACCCATCCCCCACCCTGATGGTGAATAGCCTGAATAAAACCCATGGCTCACTGAAGCCACCTGAGAGGGGAACAGACATCTTCCTCCCTGGGAAGAGGATGGTACGGCAGAGGGCAGAGAGTAGTTACTCTTCCATGAGTTTGGCCAGCAAGGCCCGCTTTGAATCTTGGCTTTTGCAACACCAGAATCACGGCAAGTGGAAGTTGAAAGAGACACCTCTGTGGAAAGATTCAATGGTGAGCACCATCTGCTGGCTTGCCAGGCAACTGAAAGGAGGAAAATGCTTTTAGGAGTCTCTCATCCCAGACTCCTTGGAGCTGTTCTGCACCACATTAGTAAGTCCCTGGCCCTATTTTGATAACTCAATCTGGGCAATTTTAAAGACAGAATAAGTTGAACCAAAAATCAAAGAAGAGCTGTGAAACAAAACCATTAGACAAGAGAGAAAAATTTACCATCAGAGTAAATTCACCAACATATTCAGATGCCTAGACATCAGCAAAAAAAATTACAAGCCATACTAAGTATCAGGAAAAGATGGCCTAGGCAAAGGAACAAGCTAAAATCCTGATGAGACACAGGATTTAAGACAACTAATCAATGATAATTACACAAATCTCCCAAATTCAAAGAGTTGAAGGAAAATATGACTAAAGAGAAAAGGGATATTAAGAAGACACTGGGTGAGCATGAAGAAAAATTTGAAAGCCTGCAAAGAAAAGTAACACAATGGATGAGATTAAAAATACATTAATGCGAATATTCTCGCTGTCCTGATTTTGTGATAATCAGGGTAGGCTAAACATTCGCTATATTAGAAACCATGAATGTGTCCCCAGACCTAGTTTTTCTCCCTAGGTCTGGTTTTTAGAATGCTGGAGATAAACTAAACCTGATTTACTATATGACCATCCTGTATGGGAAAAGACTAACTTTGGGTATCTTTGGTCAACCTTAAAAGATATAGCAGGAGGACGGATGTGGCTTGGGTGGTTGGGCATCCATCTCCCATATGGAGGGACCTGGGTTCGGTCCCCGGGACTTCCCGGTAAAAATAAGAAAAAGAAAAATATAGAAGGGCACGTGGGCCACCAGGCCCCATGCGTGGGTGTGTTGCCAGGCCCTGTGCACAGGTGAGCCATCAGGCCCCATGAGCCATGCAGCAAGATGATGACATAGTAGGAGAGTGACACAAGTGAGAGCCAGGACGAGATACACCAAAAAAACAGGAACTAAGATGGCACAGGCAGTAGAATGCCTCTCTCCCACATCGGAGTTTCCAAGGATCGAATCCAAGTGCAGACAGAAGGAGAAGGATGAAAAGAGAGGGCAGGAAATGGATACAGAGAGTTGCCCAGAGAATGGACACA
>JAQZBX010068065.1:0-15824 GCA_029593785.1 Cabassous unicinctus
GGCCCACAACCAATGTAGCCCATGGATGCTTTATTTGGCCCACACAGTGCTTTAAAAATGGAATTGGCTACTGATATTTCAAATGCAATGATTTGACATTAAACATCCCCCCTTTCCATGTCCTTTTGAGAACTTGGCAGAACTTGCCATCTTGGGTCCATGCTCTGCCAGGCAATGTGTGACTGGCCCAGCCCTCCACAGGCCCCACCTTTCCCTCCAGCCCCACCTGGTTCTGGACATTACCAGGAGTTTGTGACCCTCTGCTCCTTTTGTACTGATTATCATTGTTGTCATCGTTCCTATTTTTTATCAGAATGACCCCTCGCTATGCACACATGATATCGTTGCCTCACTGGCACTGGCACTTTGGAGGTGGGGGCTGTTTAACCCATTTTATAGATGAGGATACCGAGGTCCAGAGTGGCTGAGTGATTCACCCATGATGGCCCAGCTGCTCAGTGGCAGAGCTGGCATCTGGGTCTGATCTACCTGTCATACTCCACTCCCCCCCCACTCCCAGCCTTCAGGGTGACTCTTGGCTTTGCCCTTTCACTCTGTCCCCTGACCTGTGACCTCAGCATTGCTTCCTGGCTACCTGTCTCCCGGTCTTCTAGCGAACAGCCTGCTGTAGTAAGACTCACCCCAGAAGCTGAGAGCCAAGGGGCCTTGGGTCCTGGGGTGGAGTCAGGTTGTCAGGGAGCTGAGCAGAGATGGCGGGGGGCAGGGGCTCAGTCAAGGAGGGTGTCACAGGGCGCCTTGTCCTGCAACACTGGGCACTGAGGGGCAGATAGCTGGCTCCCACTGAGCAAGTAGCTATGGTAGGGGAACGTTGACCCCCATCCTTTGCTTTAAGGAAGAGGAATTCCCCTGTGCTGTCCCTGCCCCCCACTCAGTTGTGCTCCCCAGGACAGACCAGTGGCTGTTCCTGGTCTCCGTAGGCATTTTCAGAGTCCTGGCCCTTCTGGCTCCCTCCCTCTGCCCTCTCCACTCTCTTCCCTGCCTCTCTGCTTCCCTGGCTCCATCTCCTTCTGTCTCTCTGTCCTTCTTGTCTCTCTCCCTCCATTACAACCCCTTCCCTCTATCCTCCTGCCCCAAATCTTGCCATCTCTGACTCTCTCTTCTGTGTCTTCCTACATCTGTCTCCTTTCAGTCTCACTGTGTGTCTGTCTATCTTTTTCTGCACCTGTCTCCTTTCTCAGTGTCATTCTGCCTGTGAGCTCTAGAGTCGCTGGGTCCACGTGTCCCTGTCTCCCTGGGTGTCTTCGTCTCTTCGTGCCCAAGTCTTTCTTCTTGTCTCTCTGTCTCTGCATTGGTCTGTCTCTCTGTCTATGTCTGTCTCTCTGTGTCCGTATCTGGGTCTTTCTCTGGGCGTCTGTCCGTCTGTCGGTCTCAGACAACTGAAAACACCCCCTGCGTCCCATTTGATGTGCAGTTGTGAGATTCCCTTTGAATATTGCAGGAGCGAGTTGACGGTTGCCAAGGGAACAGGTCAGGAGAAATAGGGGGATCGAGGGGGAGACCAGGATCCAGGCGGGGGGTGCGGGTGCGTTTTTCTGTTTTCATCTTCTTTGGCGCTTTCCTTTCTCCAAAGCAGGGGGAAAAAAGGGTGACAATTTAGAATGATTTTTCAAGAATCAACACGACAGAAATAATGGGTCCTAATTGTGTTGGACTCAAAGCCAGGCGTGGAAAGTGGCAGCTCCCCCTCCTGCTCCCGGAGAGAGTTAATGGCTGGATTCTGGGAGTGGGGGTGATTAGAGAGCCCCCAGGAGCCGTTTTGCCACCACCTACGGCCAGCTTCTCTAGAATAGCCCTCTGTGAGATTTCAGGGCCCCTAAACCTGGAGTGTCAGAGCCAGGCGCAAGATGGCAGCTTTTGGCTGCCTGATGGACTCCTAGCCAGGGCTGGTTAGGTGGGAGCTGGGGGCAAGGGGTGGGCAGAAGAAGAGAGCTGGTCCTGGCCAAACACATCCCTGGCACACATCTCAGCAATTCCCAGGCAGCTTTGCAAAAGCATCCCTCTGCTCTCCTCTGCTCAGCCCCACTTTGGTTGTCGTGGAGATTCACCAACACGATGCTTGGCCAGTGTCCAGCGGCACAATGCCCGGAGCTTGCCTTGCTGCCTCCACACCGGTCCCTGCCGTCAAAGTTAGAGAGGCTGACAATCCCGTGAGTTTGGACTGGACTCGAGGCCTCTGCTTCTGGGGTCGTTGTTGTAGATGCATGAACATGAATTACTTATCATATGCCAGAGGGTCTTCTGTGAGCAAGACGGGAGCCAGCCTGTGCAGAGACACAGATTAGCTATTAGCAGTGAGGATGACTACTTATTAGCTGTAACGACAAGTAGGCCTAATTAACTGGTGTTTTTTGTGTGTTTACTATGTGTCAGACACTTTTGTAGGCTCTTATTCATTTCATTTGTGCTTTGAGGTAGGCACTATTATTATTCTTTTTTGTTAAGAGGGGAAAGTTGAGGAATACAGCAGCTCCAATACAGAAATGAAAGTGCAATAATTGAAGGTAGAGGTGAAAGAGAAATGGAAACCTATCTATGCTGGTGGCATTGGGATGGGGAAACAGGGAAGGTTTCCTCCACCGAGGTCTGGTCTGAGTCTTGAAACATGAATAGGGAGTTTAGCAGGTGGACTGGTGAGTGAGAGGGTTTAGAAGGTATAGCATATTAGGCAGAGGGAACAGCATACCAGGCAGAGAGAACAGCATATGCAAAGGCATGGAGAAATGAGGATGCAAAGTGATTTCAGGGAACTGGGAAAACTGTAGGCTGGTGTTGAGGTGGGGTGAGGGACATGTTGGGACCAGATGATGAAGGGCCTTGAATGGGGTGAGGACTTCAAGCAAAGGGCATGGGGACCTCTGGAGAGGCATAAACAGGAAGGTTCTTGGATCATTCACCCCTGCCCTATCTCACCAGTTTAAGAACAGAGCTAACCTCAATGGCCACCATTTTGATTTCTGGCCCTGCTCTAATCAGCTGCTTTTGCAGCATCAAACACTGCAGAGAAGCCAGCGCAGCTAAACTGCAGAAGACCAAGTAGGTATTTCCAAACTGCTCCTCTCTTCCACCAACGCCAACCTCCCTGCATCCTCCCTCAGCAGCTGAGGCATGTCCTTTGCTGCACCTCCCTGTACCTGCTTTGACCTACTCTGCATCCCATCATCCTATCCGTGTTTGCCTTGTGGTAGCAATGATGCATCTAGGTGCTTGGTGAGGGCAGGTGTTCTAGTTTGCTAAAGCTGCTCAAAGCAGATACCATAAAATGGGCTGGCTTTTAGCAATGGGAATTTATTAGTTTACAAGCTTCCAATTTTGAGGATGAGGAAAAATGTCCCAATCAAGGCATCATCAAGGCAATGCTTTTTCCCGTAGACCACCTGCCAGCGACCCTGGGCTCCTCTGTCACATGGCAAGACACATGGCGGTGTCTGCTGGTCTTTCCCTTTACTTCCAGATTTCATTGCTTTTAGCTTCTGGCTTCCATGGCTTTCTCTCTCTTCGTTTGAATTTCATTCACTTATAAAGGACTTAAGCAAGAGGGTTAAGACCTATGCTGAAAGAGGTGGGTCACATCTTAATTTACGATCCTACTCAACAAAATATCCTACTTACAATGGGTCCACATCCACAGGAATGGATTAAACTTAGGAACGTACTTTTCTGGCATCCATAAAGTTTCAAGCCATCACAGCGGGTTGCATAACGAGAGGCTGGATGGTGGGAACAGGGCCACTGCCCTGTCTTAGGGTCTTCCTCTGGTTCTGTTGTCTCCTGCTCAAGGCTACCCTTCTCTTAGCAAACCCTGGTCCCCAGCAGCTGAAGTTTCGGCTGAAGATTCCCGGACATCTCAGGCTTGTCTCTTGCAATACTCAGGGCTGCATCAGTGGGGTCTCCCTAAAAGCTGGAGGCCCAGAGTTTGGAGGTCCCGGGAAACCTTCAAGGAAGTCTGTAAGGGGGAGGTGTTGCTATCCACTGTCTGGGGCTAGGGGAGGAGTCAAGACTGGAGACCAGAATGGGAGACAGACTTGGACTTGGGGCTAAACCTTTGGGAAGAGGGGAGGCAGCTGGGGAGGGAGGTGGTGAGAGAGGGCAGTGGGGGCCCCAGTGTCAGGGAAGCCTTCTCTAAAGAGGCATGGGGTCTGGCAGCTGCAGAGGCCTGGAAAAGGTGGAGAGGAAGGAACTGAGCAGTCCCCAAGGGCCGACGGAGGGCGGGGCCTTTTAGCAACCAGGACCCACGTGAGTCAACACAGAGGAGTTAATGGTCCTATATCTTGGGTTTCTTTTGGTATATGGCCACCCCTCACTCTGGAGTCTTGGGCAGTGGCCTGACTTACAGAGACACTTTTGCAGAGATTTTGTGTGCTCTAGAGTGACAACGCCTGGAAGTCTTCATCCACCATTACACCCTCTTCTATCATCAGGCTGGTCCAGCCCTGGTTCTCTGGGTGGCATCAGCAGGCCCTCTTCTCCTCTGGCTTCCAGCTGGGTGTAGAGGCAACAGCAGGAGGTCAGAGGGTGGGAGCAAGGGTTGGCCAAATGACATGGCACCCCTGGGTACCCCTCTCCCACACTCTGGGCTCTGGATTTCACTTTCTCCTCTTGCCCCTTCAGGCTTAGGAGGCTGTTTTAGTTTTCTAGGCTGCTCAAGAAAATACTGTGAAATGAGTTGAGTTAAACAATGGGAATGTATTCACTCACGGTTTCCCACGGCTGGGAAAAAGTCCAAATCAAGGCATCATCAAGGTGATGCTTTCTCCCGGAAGACAGTGGCATTCTGGGGCTGGCTGCCAGCGATCCTTGGCCCTCGGCTCCTCTGTCCCATGGCAAGGCACACGGCAGCATCTCCTGGTCTCTCCCTTCTCTTCTGGGTTCCAATGATGTCATTTCTTGCTCCCTGTGGCTTTCTCTCTCTGTCTGCATTTCACTCCACTTGTAAAGGTCTCCAGTACTAAGATTAAGACCCATCTCATTGAGATGGGCCACACTGTAACTCATGCAAAGGTCCTACTCACAAGGGGTCCACACCCACAGGAATGGACTGGCTTTAAGAACATGTGGGGCTGGGGACCATACAGCTTCAGATCATCACAGATGGTAAGTGTCCTCTGCTGCTGGTCCCAGAGGGCTTCAGGATTATGCTTTGCTTGCCCTTCACCCTTCCTACACTTTCCAGATCTGCCCTTCGTGAAACTCCCCTCCATTGCCCCATTAGAGGGAGCCCCCGGTCTCCTTCTGGGGCTACAAATGATGTGGGAGTTGGCTGGAGGGGCTGGGCATTGGGAATGGCAGGGAGCATTATCTTGGGAGCGAAGGCGTCTTTGCCTTTTGTTGCCACAGGGTTTTGTCATTGATTTTTCAGACTATCGCAGAACGAATCACAAAAATGCCAAATTACATAGCTCAGCTGAGAGACGGTAATAGACCCGCCCATTCACCTTCTTCAGCTAGATTATTTTTCCTCCTTCTCTTTTTGAAGAGAGATAAAATTGGGATTGTTTCTCAAAACGTGTTCATTCTTATACCACCTCCACAATTTTTGCCATATCTGCATACCACCTGCATGATTATTTATCTAATAATTTCCTCTCACTCAGCTTACTTAAAAAAAAGTCAGGTGTGTATAATTTACATAATTTGAGATATAATTTACATACAGTAAAATTTACCCCACTAATGCATACAGTTTTATGAGTTTTGACAAACGCACACAGTCGTGTAACCAGCGCCAAGATCGAGATATAAAACACTCCCACTCCCCCCAAAAGCTCCCTCATGCCTCTTTGTCATCAGTTCTGTCGGCCATCCCCAGCGCCTAAAACCACGAACCTGATTTCTGCTCCCATAGGTTTGCCTTTTCCAGAATGTCACGTAAACGGAATAATATAGTATGTGGCATTGTGCATTTGGCTTCTTTCACTTAGCAGAATGCTGTCTTTTACCCAAAACCACAATGTATTCGTTTGACTGTCCAACATTCTTGTTTTTATAGATTGTGTTTGCATGCAGTGATTCAACAAATCATTAGCTTCTGTCTTATTTTAGAGGGTTTTTTAAAGACAGGCTTATTGAGGTATAGTTTACATACAGTGGAATTCACCCTTTCTGGTGTATGTTCTGTGAATTTTGACAGATGTCTGTAGTCATGCAGCAACCAGCCATTGCAATGGAGACCGAGAACGTTTTCATCACTCCCCAAAGTTCCCCGGTGACCCTTTGTAGTCAATCACCTCCTCTCCCTGCCAACCCCAGGCAGCCACTGAGCTGACTTCTGTCTCCGCAGTTTTACCTTTTCCAGAATGCCATATGAATGGAATCATACAATGTAGCCTTTTGAGTCTGGAATCTTTTCACTGTGGATGTATTTGAGATTTGTCCATCTTGTTGTGTGTATTAATATTTTGTTTCTCTCTCTTGCTGAGTAGTATTCTATCATATGGATGTGCTGATATTTGTTTATCCCATTCACAAGTTGATGAACATTTGGGCTGTTTCCAATATGGGGCTATTATAAATACAGCTGCTATAAATATTTGTGTTCAGGTCTTTAGCCATATGTGTTCATTTCTTTGCCTTTGGAGTGAGATGGCTGGATGTTATGGTAAATGTATGTGTGGTTTTATGATAAAACTGCCAAACTGTTTTCCAAAGAGGCTATCCCGTTTTGCATTCTCACCAGCAGTATGCGAGAGTTCCAATTGCTCTGCATCTTCTTCAGCATTTGGTATTATGAGTTTTTAAGATTTTAGCCTTCTAAGTGGGTGTGAAATGGTATCTCATTGTGGTTTTAATTTGCATTTTCCCAATGAGTAATGATATTGAACATCTTTTTAGATGCTTATTTGCCATCTGTATCTTTTCTTTGGAGCAGGATCTGTTTAAACCTTTTGCCCATTTGTATTGGGTCTTTTGTCTTCTCATTGAATTGTTCAGGGTTCATTTTATATTCTAAATATCAACCTTTCGTCAGGCACGTGTTTGGCAAATATTTTTTTTACCTGTCATGCCTGCGTTTGCATTCTCTTAACAGTGTCTTTCAAAGAGCAAGGGTATTTAATTTTGATGAAGTCCTTGTCTCACTTTTCAAATTTAAAAGTGTCGTTTCGCAGCTTTAAATGGAAAATCCACATTACTTGCCATACATTGCTGTATTAGAAATTCTTTTTGGCAGAAAGTAACAGAAACACTCAAGTCTCAGGGGCTTCAGGAATAAAGACATATGCTTACCCCACAGAACAAGAAATCTTGAGAAGGCAATCCCTCAACAATGTCCCCAGCTTTTTCCATCTTTCTGCTCCACTTTTGTAGCATGGTAACTTTTTTTGCCCTCCATCTTGTTGCTTCACGTCACCAGAGAGCTGCCTAGATCTAGCCATCATGCCTGTGGTTTAGAGTAGGATAAAGGGAAAGGGGCAGACAGAGCATGACCCTGAGAGTGAGTTCCTCTGTAAATATGGCACATTGGCACCTGGCTTGCCTCACCCTAGTCCTGGCCTTGGCTCAGAGCTGGAAAATCACCTGCCTCTCTCTCTCTTTTTTTTTATTTTTATTTTTTTACTTTATTTATTTCTCCCCCCCACCCCCATTGTTTGTGCTTGCTGTCTGCTCTCTGTTCATCTTCTTTTGTTTTTAGGAGGCACCGGAAACCAAACCCAGCACCTCCCATGTGGTAGCCAGGCGGGTGCCCAACCACTTGAGCCACATCCATTTCCCCACTTGCCTGTCTTTTATATTATACTCTCTCTCCCAGAAGCTCCCCTGGCAGACTTCTGCTTATGTCTTATGGTTGGAACTCAGGCACATGGCTATTTCTTACTGCAAAGGAGGCTGGGAAAAGGGGTATCCTAGCATGTTGCAGGGAAAAATGTAGAAAGCATACTTCTAAGTGAAAGCGAAGAACATCCCTGTGTGTTTAGGAGGCAAACAAGTTGTGTGTATCAAAAGAAGATGACCTAATGTGTCATTTTGAAACCAGTGGCTTTCTTTATTTATACCTGTTTGGTCCCAGCTGCATTTCATTTTTTGTGACCCTTGTTAAAAAATATGCACTTTATGGAACTGTAATTGACACAGAATAGCCAAAACAATCTTGAAAATGAACGAAGTTGGAGGACTCACACATCCCAATTACAAAATTTACTACAAAGCTACAGGAATAAAAACTGTGTGGTACTGGCTCCAAAACAGACATATCGATCAATGGAATAGAACTGAGAGTCCAGAAATAAACCCACACATTTATGTTCATTTGATTTTTGAAAAGGGTGCCAAGACTATTCAAGGAGGGAAGAAGAGTCTTTGCAACAAATGGTGTCAGGACAACTCGAGAGTCACATGCAAAAGAATGACTTTGGACCCCTACCTCACACCACATGCAAAAGTGAACTCAAAATGGATCGAAGACGTAAGAGCTAACACTACACAAATGTTAGAAGGAAATACAGGGGAAGACCTTCAACGCATTGTACTAGACAATGGTTTCTTAGATAATGATACCAAAAGCATAAGCAACAAAAGAAAAAATAGATAAATTGGACTTCATCAAAATCCAAAACTTTTGCATGTCAAAGGAAAGTATTACGAAATTGAAAGGACAATCCATAGACTGGGAGAAAATATTCGTACATCATATATCTAAGTGTCTAGTATCCAGAATATGTAAAGAACCCTTACAACCCAACAATAAACAAATAACCCTATTAAACAATGGGCAAAGGATTTGAATAGACATTTCTTTAAAGAAGACATACAAACTTCCAGTCAGCCCATGAAAAGATGTTCATCATCATTAGCAATCAAAACCACAGGGAGCTACCACTCCATACCCACTAAGATGGCGATAGTAATAATAAAACATAAACTAGCAAGTGTTGCCAAGGATGCGGAGAAATTGGAACCTTCATACATTGCTGTTGGAAATGTAAAATGGCACAGCCGCTGTGGAAATCACTTTGGCGGTTCTTCAAAAAGTTAAACATAGAATTACCATGTGATCTGGCAATCCCACTTTCAAGAGAATTGAAAACGTGTGTTTGCACAAAGACTTGTACACAAATGTTCAGAGTGGCATTACTCATAAAAGCCAAGAAGTGCATAAAACTCAAGTGCCCATTGCAGATGAATAAATAAACAAAACGTGGTACAATCATGCAATGGAATATTATTCAGCTATAAAAAGGAATGAAGCTTTCACACATGATACAGCATGGATGAACCTTGAAAACAGTATGCTCAGTGAAAGAAGCCCACATATTGTATGGTTCCATCTATATGAAGTGCCCAGAATAGGCAAATCCAGAGAGGCAGAGAGTAGATTAGTGCTTGCCAGGGGTTGGGGGGAAGGGGGCATTGGGACTCATGGCTAATGGGCAGGGACTTTCTTTTTGGGGTGATGGAAATGTTCGGGAATGAGATAGTGGGGATGGTTGCACAACCTTGTGAATAGACTAAAAATCATGGAAACGTGCACTTTGAAATGGCAAATTTTATATTACATGAGTTATCTCAGTTTTTAAAAAAGGAAAAGAAAAGAGCCAGGCAGTATGGAGAGGCTCTGGACTGAAAACTGGGAGAACAGCTGTTTCACCTGGGAATGTAGCATTTTCTTTCCCGTCAAAAGAGCCCGTGGCTGGAGCAGGGAGGCAAAAGGGAAGAGACACAGAGGGAGCTTCCAGAGCTGGGGAGGGAAGCCTTTTGCTGCATTCGGAACATGGCAGAAGCCCACTCGGCTCCAGAAAGCTGCTGCCGAGTTCCCAGCTCAGGGATGGGATCCCCAGCCCTAGAGACAAGCATCACCTTGGAAAAGTCTAGCCAGCTTGGTGCAGGCTGCTCTCACAACACGTGCACAGAGCCTCGGAGACACCTGGAGTGCCAACTTCTGGGCTGAGCCCCCGAGAGACAGACAACCTGCCGTCTTCTCCTCCCTCTGTTTGCACAGCCTGGCTTCATCAGTGGCGAGGTGATGCTCTAATTCCCTCCAAACAAACGTTTGGGATGTGGAGTTTTCCTTCAACAATGAGCAGTGGCAGACGGTGAGAAATCTGCTTGCACCTTCGGGGGGTGGGGTAGGGGGAGCCACCCTGGCGTGCTTACCAGCACCGAGAGCTCTTCTCAGCATCCTTGGGCTGGGAAAAGACGGGCTGATGAGGCGGGAAGGAAGACGTTGCTGGCCCCTCTGCTGTCGGATGGTGGGGGCTCCTCCAATGGCCCTGCCGCCAGCTTGAAGCCGGAGAATCTGGATTGCCTGCACTCTTGTGGGTGACCTCAGGCCAAGCACTTCACGGACCTGCATCCGTGGGAAGCAGACATTACAAAAGAGCTGAGTGCATGGGGAGCAGGGCCTCTGGAAGGGAGAGAAGGGAGCAGGAGTGGGCAGGGGGAGAAGTCCAGCTGTGGTGCACGCTCCGAGACATGGGCACCCCGGAGCGAGAGTAGCCTTTCAGGGCTGACCTGAGTCTAGAGGAGACAGCCAGGCTTGCACCCTTCCACTGGGCAGCCTTGGGCTGTGGGCCATTCCTCCTTGGGTGGCAGCTCTCTGCAGCTGGAGGCAACCCCTGAAGAGGCTGACCTCTGAGGGCTTTCTGCCCACAGTGCTCCCAGCACCTGGGGGAATGTGTCATTTGTTCCCTAAGAGGTTGGGGGGATCTGGGTGGCACATCCACAGCACACACCTCTCAATCAGGTATGGTCCTGGAAGACTCTAGCAAGGAACTAAGGATGCCTTTCATTTCTGATTCCCGCCTCTGGGCCAAATGTCCACGTGGGGGGTGGGGGTGAGGAAGCAGGAAGAGACAGGGAGACAGCTCACACTCATGGAAGACCTACTATGTGCCACATTGTGACAGAAGGCCTACTACGTGCAAGCATTGCGCCGAGTCTAAAGCCTACATTCTCAGTCATCATCTCAGCTGGCTGCCCCCGAGATACTTTCCAACCCAGAAGAGATCCTCAGGTCCCATCTTTCTTAGTGTCCCGGGCATCCAGCACTGGTTTGCCTGGCATAAAGCAGGCACAAAATCTATTAGTTGGAAGGATGGATGGGTGTTGAAATCCAGTGTGGCTTCACGCTTCAGTCTAACATCTGCATCAATCATTTTCATGTGTTTTCCTTAGTGTTAATTCCCTTCTTGCCAAATGCCCTATAACAATAGGGCATGCCAGATGTAATATTTAGGTCTATTATTGTCTTTTAGAAAACACGATTACTATGATTTTTTTCTTAAAGCCAATGAGTAAAGTTGATTTTCATCTTATTAGAAATCGACATTTCACATTTATTAACAGAAACACCACAATAGCCTTTCCCCACATTTTTACCTGCTTTGAAGGCCAACTCCAATGTCAACCCCACCCTCCTCGAAGAAGCCTTCCCTCCCCTCCCCCGCCTCATGTGCTTCTGTGCACCTTGTACAGAAATTTCACAGTATGACACTGTGTGGTACTTATCAGGTCTCTTTGTCACACAAATGATGGAAAACTCAGCACAAACTAGCTTAACTGACAAAGAAAGGGTTTGGGTTCATGGAACTGAAAGGTCTCCTGGATGTCTCTGTTGAGACTTGATCCAGTGGCTCACACAATATCTCCAAGAGCCCAGTTTATCTTTGTCCCTCCCCTCTGCCCTTGGCGGTCTCAACTTCATGCTTGGGGTCCACCCAGAGTTTTCCTCCTGCAGCCATCCCAGGGATCACCCTCTCACAACCCTGCAGTCAAGGGCAGAAGGAGAAAAAGTCTCTTTCCCAGAATTCACACATCTCATTGGCTTTGATTTGGCCCTACAGCTGGAGCTGGGAGTGGGGTCCAGTCCTGAAGACAAGGGTCCGTGAGGGTCCTGATGTGGGGTTGGACTCTCTCTTTGCCCCCAACCTGTAGCATGGGGCTGACACAGATTAAAGAACTGGTGTGTCTTCTGAGTGAGTGAACTGGACTTGTCAGAGGCAGATGCAGTGGTACTTGTGGGAAGGAAAGCTCTAGGGGCATCCCAAGGGTCACAACTAACTGCACAGATCACCCAGGAAGGTTTCCAGAACTGCCACTTCCCGTTCCCGCTAACATTCCACACTTCCCATCCAAGCCGTATTTTCGCCCCTCTCACTCTCTCTCTCCTCCCTCCATGACCAGTGGCATCTCTGCAGTTTCTCTTTGGAAGCATGTAGGGGTGGCAAGGGTTGAGGTGGAGACCTCTGGGACTTGCTTTTCTTAAATTTAGCATGTATCATTATTTGAGGAGACTGTTGGGGGGTGTTGGAGGTGATGGGAGGGAGAGCTAAGGCATTCCCAAGCCAAGTCCTTGGTGTCACTGAGGCAAACTTCTAGAAAGAGTTTCTATGCTCACCATCTCCATTTGTAACTCCTCAACCCATTTTGGTCTGTAGTCTACACTCACTGCACTACAAAAACTGCTCTAGCTAAGGCACAAGCAAACTCTATGCTGCTGACACCAATGGCTTTTAAGTTCTTGACTTAACCGATCTCTCAGAAGCTTTCGGTTTGATAGCAAGTGACAAAACATAATAATAATATAGGGATCAACATGCTAGAAGGTTAGATCTCTCTTGTACATGTAGGTAATTCAGAGCTGACACAGCAGCTCCACAATCTACAAAAACCCAGACTCCTTCCCTGCTGTTTCTCCTCCATTTCCAACATGCTACTTTTTACCTTGCAGTCTAAAACAGCTGCTCCAGCTCCAACCATCATGCCTACATTCCAGCTAGTGGGAGAGAGCAAGAGGAAAGAGGTTCTGCCTCTCCACACAGTGACTCTTCTAGCAAGTTGCACACACTATTTCTGCTTATATTCCATAGATCAAAATTGCCACACGGCCACACCTAGTTGCAAGGGAGGCTGGGAAATGTCTTTATTCCTGGCAGCTGCGCTCTCAACTGAAGATCTGGGAATTCTAGTACTGTGAAGTAGAGGACAGCAGCTATGGGGTGACAATTAGCAATCTCTGCAACTCTTGGCTTCTAGAACATGAACTCTCCCAGTTATTTGTCTCTCTCTGATTGTGGGAAACTCTCCTGCTAGTCCACCAAATACTGGGATTCCACTGTGCTCTGCCCCAGACCCTCTGCTTTTATCATTGTCTTATCATTCTGCACACTCTCCTGTGGTTGGTTTCTTGTATTCCATCTAGGGCCAAGAACTTCCACCTCCAGCCTGACTTTCCATCTAAGCACCAGGCACCTTTATCTAAGTGCTGTTGGACAGCTTCAGCCCAGGGTCTCACAAGCCCCTCAAATTCAATCTTAGTTTTCTACCCTCTCTCCACCTCCTTAATCACAGCCATGCTCCCTCTTGCTATCCCAGGGAATGGCTCCACCAACCACCCATTTCCTCAAGACAGGATCCCGGGTCTCAGCGTTGATTCCTTCCTCTCCTTCACTTCCAGACAGAATCACAAAGTCCTAGCAATTCTACCTTCTGGACATCTCTCAAACCACCCCTGCACTTCTTGCCACTGCCTTTGCCCTGGATCTAGTTCAGGCTTCCGTCTTCACTCACCTGGATTACCTATCAGCCTCCAATGACCCCCTTCTTCCTTCAATACACTCTCCGCTCTCCTGCTAGGGCGCTTTTGAAAATACTGAGATCATCATTCCACTCTCCAGAGGATGCCGATGGCTTCTTTATCCTGCTCAGGGTAAAGGGCAGGATTTCCCAAGTTTTATGCTCATTTCTCTACTTGTATCTCTTCATTCCTCCATCCGAGCACGCTATATTTTAAGTACCCATGCAAACTCCTGTAGACATCTGTCTCATCCATTGCTGGATTGCCTATGCCCATGACTGGCCCAGAGTAAGCTCGATGAATACTTGTTGTAAATAAAATCTTGGCCCAGGAGACAGAAGAGAGAAATAATTGAAACAGCTCTGCACGAAAAAAGAGCCATTAATGGGAAAGAACAAAAAGCCTACAAATATGGGGCTTCAAATCAGGAGACAGAAAGGGAATAGAGGGTGGTAAACTGATGCTCAATATGGGCAAAATCTATGATAAGGTGGAAGGGGGTGGTGGGGCAGTGTTGGGGGTGGTGGTGGTGCAATGATGTGATTGAGTTCGATGGTGCTGGAATCTGAGGTGGAGTAGAGTGGAAGGACTGGGTTGGATTATCCATGGAAATGGGGGGAGGGCTGGAGGAAGGAGCAGGTGAACTGTGGGGATTTTAAAGATTGTGGTTAAAACTACAATGTTTTGTAGTTTTATGTTCTTTTGGCAAAATGTTAGGGGAGGGTCACTGGTGCAGGGTGTTGGGGGTGGGGGGAGATGCAGGATAGGGCACACCTGGGACACGCTTCTATGGAATATGTAAGTGTTCATCTTGTCATAGGGTGTTATCTCAGTGGGTGGAGACCCACAAAATAAATAAGAAAATATTAGACTCCCATCCTGGGGAGTTCTGCTATGTTTTCAATTAGAGGAGCAAGAAGCTCTTGAGTATATAGGCAGTGCCTAATAAAAGAAAACAGACCAATATGTCAAGCCCTCAATATTATTGCATGTAATTATGAACCTTATTCTTCAAAAATTGAAACTTAGTGGTTACCAGAGGTTCCAAGGAGAATGGGAGGGAAGAATAGAATAGATGGAACATAGGACATTTTTAGGGCATTAGAATTGTTCAGCATGATCTTGCAATGATGGATCCTTGCCATTTCAAATTTTGTCAAAAGCTATAAAATTACATGGTGCAAAATGTAAACCATAATGTAAACCATTGACCATGGTTAGTAGCAATGCTTCAATATTTGTACATCAGTTGTTAACAAATGTACCATACACATGTAAAATGTTATTAAAAAGAGAGTGGGAAAGAGGGGGAGGGGGTTGGGTATATGTGAATGCCCTATATTTTCTATGTGACCTTTCTGTAACCTAAAGCTTCTTTGAAGATAAAGCAAAAAAAAAAATAATAATAATAATTAAGACCCTGGGAGAACATATGGAAGAAATTGTCATTGTACATAAAAGATAGAACTTATGGTGATGAAAGAAACATTGAAAAAAATTTAATTGTACTTTATTTTTTATTTTTAAATTTTTACCTTTATTTCTTATTCTTTTTAATTTTTGTATTTTATTTGTTATTAATTAATTAATTTATTTTTTTATGTTTGGCTTTGTTTTGGGGGAGGTTTTGGATCACAGAAGGGTCACAACTGTGGCAGGAGAGATCACTGGTGTGGGGTATTGGTGATGGGGGGATGCATTGGGAGGGGTGCACCTGGGGCATGCCTGTATGGCATAAGAATATGTTCAAGTGGTCATGGGGCATTGTCTCAGTGGGTGGAGACCCACACAACAACCAAAGAATATTGAATTCTCATCTGGGAAGTCCTGCTACATGCTTTAATAGAGCAGTAAGACTCCCCCAAGTATATGGGCAATCCCTAGTGAAGGACAGACCATTACTCCAGGTCTGTGATATTGATGGTTGTATTTATGAATCTTTTCTCGAGAAGAAAAGTATTATATATTGCCTAAGAGTTACCTCCTGAAAGCCTCCTTCTTGCTCAAATGTGGACTCTCTCTAAGCCAAACTCAGCACATAAAGGCACTACCTTCCCCCTGGCATGGGACATGACTCCCAGGGATTAGCCTTCCTGGCACCAAGGGATTATAACCAAGCACCAACTAGTGATGCATTTGGAAAAAGACCTTGACCAAAAGGGGGAAATATTAAATACAAATGCATTTTAATGCTAAGAGATTTCAAAGTGAGTCAGGAGGTCATTCCAGAGGTTAAGCTAATGCATGTCTCAGCAGGATCTCATTGACTGCCACAGTAAGCAGTGCCTCAAACAGC
>JAQZBX010068066.1:0-15818 GCA_029593785.1 Cabassous unicinctus
TGAGTCTCTCTCTCGTTTTTTATTCTCTACTTCATTTATATCCACTCAAATCTTTATTTCCTTACTTTTGCTCCCTTTGGTCTTAATTTGCCCATCTTTTCCAAATCCTACAGTTGTGAAGTTAGGTCACTGGTTTGGGATCTTTTTTCTTTTCCATTTTTTTTTCTTTTTAAATTTTTTTCTTTATTAGAGATGTGGGTTTACAGAACAGTCATACATAAAATGCAGGATTCCCCTATACTTCCCCACCACCAACACCTTGCATTGGCATGGAACATTTGTTACAATTAATGTTTTATTGTTTTTCTTAACTATAGTTCATAGTTTAACTTGGGGTTCACTCTTTGTTTATTGTAGTTCCATGGATTTTCTTTCTTCTTTTTAAATTTATGCACTTGGAGCTATAAATTTCCTTCTCAGCACTGCCTTTGCTGTATTCTATAAGTTTTGGTATGATGTATTTTTGTTTTTAGTTGCCTCAAGATATTTCCTAATATCCCCTCTGATTTCTTCTTTGAGGCATTGGTTATTTAAGAGTACATTATTTAATTTCTACATATTTATGAATATTCTAGTTCTTCCTTAATTGGTTTCTAGCTTCATTCAATAATGGCTGAAGAAGACACATTGTATGATTTCAGTATTTTTGAAGTTATAGAGACTTGTTTTGTGACCTAGCATATGGTCTATCATGGAGAATGACCCATGTGTACTAAAGAGGAATATGTATTCTGCTGCTATAGGATAAAGTGTTCTCTATATGTCTGTTGCATCTAGTTGGTTTATAGTATCATTCAAGTCTTCTGTTACCTTATTGATCTTCTGTGTAGATGTTCTGTCCATTTTTGAAAGTGGTATATTGTAGTCTCCTACTATTAACCGTCTATTTTTCCCTTCCAATCTGTCAATATTTGCTTCATGTATTTTGGGATTCTGCCATTAGGTACAAATATATTTATAATTGTTATGTCTTGTTAAACTGATCCCTTTATCAGTATTTGATAACCTTCTTTGTCCCTCATAACAGTTTTTGACTTAAAGTCTATTTTATTCTGATATTAGTATAGCTACCCCAGCTCTCTTTTGGTTACTATTTGCATCACATATATTTTTTCCCATACTTTCACTTTCAACCTACTTGTTTCTTTGAATTTAAGGTGCGTTTCTTGTAAACAGTATATAGTTTGGTTATATTTTTGTATCCATTCTGCCAGTCTCTGCCTTTTGATGGAGGAATTTAATTCATTTACATTTAAAGTAACTACTGATAATGCAGGACTCTTTTCTGCCATTTTGCTAGTTGGTCTTTGTAAGTCTTATACCTTTTTTCTCTCTCATTTCTTCCTTTAATGCCTGCTTTCATATTTATTTGAAATTTGGTGATGTGCCATTTTGACTCCTTTCTCATTTCTTTCTGTATTTGTTTTACAGATATTTTCTTTGTTGCTGTGATGGGGCTTAAATTTATTATCAGTGAGAATCACACTTTATTTGCTACTAACTTAATTTCAGTAGCATACATATACTCTGTTCCTAAACTCCTCTTTCCTCCCACCTTTTTGATATACTTGTTTCAAATTATATCTTAATACATTGTGTGTCCAAAATACATGGCATGTTTGGGAGGGTGAGCTAGAGCTTAGTTTCTTGGCTCAGTCTTTCAGGCTGCTACCCAATAGATTGTCAGCAACATAGAGGTTTATAGAGGTTACTGTGCTTCCTCCAGAACAACGCGAGCTAGCTGGCGTGGTGTGGATCGCCGGCTACCTCCACACAGTGCCAGGGAAAGGGTGGGGGTAGGACCAGCAAGGGCACCATGGACTTCTCCTACTTTTCTTTTCTTTTTTTTTTAAATGCATTTTCTATTTTCTTGATTCAGCACTCACCTAATTACTGCAACATTTTTTTAACTATTTTCTGAAGTTCTGAGAAGATGGCTATACCAGGTTTTGCTAGTTGTTCAAAGATTCTATGGGGGAGCAGCACCTGGAATGATTCACACATTAAATTTTAGTTGGATGTGACTCTGGAAGGGAAATTGACGTTTTCTGGGAGGTGTTCTTTGTAACCATATACACTTTGTTATATATTTTCTGCTGATTAATCCTTACAACACCAAGAGTAAGTTTCTGTTAGCTCCATTCG
Organism: Cabassous unicinctus; assembly: GCA_029593785.1. Classification (NCBI taxonomy): domain Eukaryota; kingdom Metazoa; phylum Chordata; class Mammalia; order Cingulata; family Chlamyphoridae; genus Cabassous; species Cabassous unicinctus. The sequence continues at coordinate 2,146 of JAQZBX010068066.1, forward strand.
TGTAGATGAAAGAAGCGAGACTTTTCTAGTTCAAGACCCACCTCCCCACCTGTTTTAGTTTGCTAGGCTGCTGAAAGCAGATACCAGGAAAAGCATTGGCTTTAACAAGAGAATTTCTTAGCTTACAAGCTTACAGTTTTGACAGTGAGAAAAATGTCCAAATCAAGACATCATCAAGGTGATGCTTTCTTCCTGAAGACTGCTACCGGCCATCCTTGACTCTTCTACCACATGACAAGGCACATGGCAGTGTCTGCGGGTCTCCCCATTCTCTTCCAGGTTTTGTTGCTTTCAGCTTTTTGCTTCCATGGCTTTCTCTCACTGTATTCATCCCATTTATAAAGGACTACAGTAAGACCCACCCTGGGCCATGAACTGAAGTAACGTCATCAAAAGGTCTTACTTGCAATAGGTTTACACCCACAGGAATGGATTAAATTTAAGAACATTTTTCTGGGGTACATACAGTTTCAAACCACCACACCATCCATTTTATAAATGAAGAAACAGAGTTCTGAAGTATAGTGATTTGTCTTATGCAGAGATTTTCAATCTGTATTCCATCTTTATAATATACTGGCATATTTTCATGGTAATTATTTTCTTACATTCATACTTGGTACCAAAATTAAGTAGGAAACACAGATGCACGTAATTAGGTTGACAGTGGAAATATGGACTTTTGTTACTGGCTTTATGATGGATTTGATATACTGATGACTTTCCCAACTCAGCAACTAAAATATTGAATAAACTATTATTTGTTTATTTTTTAAGATTTATTTATTTACTTTTATCCATTTTTTACACCCCCCCCCATTTTTGCTGTTTTTATGTCCATTTGCTGGGCAATTCTCTGTGTCTGTTTCCTGCCCTCTCTTCTCCTCCTCTTCCTCCTGTCTTCACCGGGATTTGATCCTCGGAACCTCCGATGTGGGACAGAGGCGATCTACCGCCTGTGCCACCTTAGTTCCTGGTCTTTTTTGGCGCTCTCGTCTTGGCTCTCCCTTGTGTCATTCTCCTGTTATGTCATCATCTTGCTGTGTGGCTCGGAGGGGCTTGGCGGCACACCCGTGCGTGGGCCCTGGGGGCCTCATCCACTTGCGGGGCCTGACGGTGCACCCGCGCACGGGGCCTGGCAACACGCACACCTTCTATATTTTTCTTTTTTTTATTTTTATCAGGAGGTCCCAGGGATCAATCCCAGGTCCTTCCATATGGGAGACGGACCCCCGACCATTTGAGCCACATCCGGCCCTGCTATATCTCTAAGATTGACCAAAGATACTTAGAGTTACAGTCATTTCCCATACAGGATGGTCATATAATAAATCAGGCTTGATTTATCACCAGCATTCTAAAAAGCAGAACTAGGGAGAAGAACTAGGTCTGGGGGCAAATGCATGGTTTCTATATAATAATGTTTAGTCTACCCTGATTATCACAAAATCAGGACAAGGAGAATATTCGTGTGAATAAACTATTGTAAAGCAGTTTTAACCTACTGCTGAGCTGGCATGAAAATAAGATAATTGCTGACCCTTAAAACCAAGTGAAACTAGTGAGGAATAAGAGCTAATACCAGCTTTTGCTGTGGAGATTTTTGCAGAACCTGGTGATCTGGAGCTTCAACCTGATGAGTACATGAAGTATAGGGTGAGGGGTTAAGATATAAAGCCCATGGCCTGTCCACCATGGAGAATCTAACAAAAACTTACTGAATGAAGCCAGGGCACTAACAGATTATTATCTTCATTGAAAGGGCAAAGAAGTAAACCTGTCTATATTGCCTCTGGTGCTGAGAATTGTAATCTTAAGGCACCCCTCACGTGGTTTGTGGTCTAACTTCACGCTGCAAGTGTGGTCCAAATAAATCTTAAGTGAGGGATTTAATTGTAAATGGCTCTCTCAAATAACTCATCTTCAACCCAGGTCCCAAAGCATTTTTACAAATGAAGTGTCCAAGGAAAACGAGCAGCTCACTTTCAAAAATCACAAAACCATAAAGAAATAAAGCAATATCGTAGGTGAGGACCAGCAGAAATAGACCTGCAAGGACTTCAGATATTGATAATATTACATTCAAAGAAATTGTTTAGAATGCAGTTCAAAGAGGTGGGAAATATGTAGTTATGTGGAGAACAGAGGAAAAAGATCCAATATATGACCAGTCAGAGTTACAGAAGGAAAGGAGAAGGGGATTGGAAAGAGGCCTTTTGAAAGGATAATAACCAAGAATTTTCCAGAATTGTTGAATAACAACAGGTCTCAGATCTGGGAAGGCCAATGAACCATAAGCAGGATAAGTAAAAGTAAGTCCATAGCTAGATAATCTACATAAACTACAGCAAAGAAAAAGAGAAGATCTGAAAAGCAGCTAGAGGGAAAACCTAGAGCACTCGTAGGCTAACAGTTGAAATATTTGGTACATTACCCTGATTTAGTCTTTCATCGTTCAGTTTCTACAGATACCAGAGAGTCAAGTATCTGTTACTTCAGAGTGCCCAAATGTGGTCAGATGCTTTCCAACTCCACCAATACAGAAAACTCATTCATGGCCGAACTATTGTTAATGGGTTGCAGAAATTCAAAGTTGATACTTTACTATTTCACTTAGTTGAGTCTGGAGCACTAGGGGAATTTCTAGCCTTTGGTTTTCTTTATCTTTCATGTATCTGTTTAATGTGTACTCAGTGAGACATTGCCTTCACTGTTATTCTTGTTTTTCAGAACAGTTACTATTTGTAGATGAAATGCAAGAAAGACATGATGAAGCAGATTGATTTCAGACTTGTTTCCATGTCTTTTCTCTCTTGCTCCAAGAGCTCCTGTTTGAAAACATCATTAGGTCTCTCTGATTCTCCAGTTTCCCTAGTCAGCACATACCTGGCAAGGTGCTGTGCTGTGGGTAGTTGGGGCTATAGAGGTTTAATGGTTAGGGAAACCTGGGCCACATTACTGATTGCCCCTTTCAAATCTCCCAGTAACCATTAACATAAATATCATTTCACCATTTTGGACAAGGGACACCACCCTTATACATGTCAGTAATGTGATGCTTAATGCTTAACCCCTCCATTGCTTTGCTTGCTTCAAAGGCCTTGGCCTGTATTCATTTATAGGAAGTCTCGTTGAACCTACAGGAGAAATGAAAGGGTTAATTCTTTTTGGTTTTGCCCTTTGACCACTTCAGGATGAGAGGCTTGATGAAATACTTTTCAAAGTCTTCAGTGGAAACACATCATGCATAATTGGAGCAAAAAATAATAAATCAAAGCTTTTTTTCTTTTAGTCTGGTCATTCATAATTGAAACCACATCGAGGTAAGGGTTGATAACTTCAAAACAACCAAGAAAACTGCCCTTGCTATCAAGGTAGGGATAGGTAAGGCTGCTTATTACCAGTGGTTCAAAAGCTGTATAACAGACCTGTCCTCTCCTTTCTGCCTTTCCTCTCTTTCTCACTTTGCTGCTCAAGCAAAATACCTTCATTTAAATTAACTATGGGTTGACTCAATATCTGTTTGTCTCTTATGTTTACCTGAAGTTATGCATAGAGGCAAAAAAAAAAAAAAAGAATCTCTGATATGGTGAGTAGTAGGAATTGAATTGTGAATCATCCTGCATTGCAGCTTGATTTTTCCAGTACTGGAATTTGGGTTGATTTAGTTTAAAAGAGTCTTTGGTTTGGTAATGAAATGTGGTTTTCCTGACTCTTGATTTTGCAATTCCCAACCAGCTCTAGCAAGAACATTTGAGAATGGTCAGCAAAGCAGCAAAGGCCATTGGCTACCACCTTTCTCCGTTTTCTATATGGTAACATTGGCTAGAATGGTTTTGGTTAGGCATGTAAGGCTACTATGAGCTTTCACTGAAAAGAAAGCAAAACAGGATTTCAGGAAGGGCCCAGACAACTTCCTTTGGGTGAGTTTGCCAAAGGCACAGCTAGTTGCTTGAGTCTGAATCTTTTTCTCAAAGGAGAAAACTCCTTTAAACTGTAGTTGACTTTGTTTAATCTCCCAAGGCCTTTTTCTCAGGGCATCCTGAGATCTGAACCCATGACTCCCTCTTGCTAGTCTGTCTGCTTAGTACCAGCTCATATGCCAGGACTTTCCAGAATAAGCCATATGAAAGAATTTTTCAAAAGCTGCCATTGTGGCCTGGAAGCTATTGTGAATATTATGGATTATTTTATGTGATTGCTGTTTAGCAAGCTAGGATTTCTTATTGAAGCTTCTCAAGTGAATATTTGTTGTAAGAGTAAGAAGTGAAGGGTGAGAGGATGGGCAAGAGGTGAGCAAGGCATTTTGGCCAAATGGCAGCACTTTGTCAGAATGATACATGCTTCTCCTTTTTGGATTTCCTTCCATCTGAGTGAGGATATTTGAAAGTCACATTGATAGCCAGGAGTCTCTAGGTGCAGTTGCAGTCGATGGGCTTTGCTTTTTTTAAGGTCTCTTATTACTGGGTACCTGATTTCATGCCCTGCTTTGCCATAATGGAGGTTTAATCAGGCAACATAGTTAATTGCCAGCATTGCCTTTTCCCTAGCAGAAGTCAGAGTCTTGAGTAAATTATGAAGGTTTAAACTTGCTTGATTTCCTGCAGAAAGTGGGGTCAATAGGTCCCAGACTGTAGAGACTCTCTTTGGTCAGCCAGCAGGAGGTCATTTCTTAAAGGTATTTCAGAGGTGACTAAATGCCATTTTTGAAATGTCCCTCTCCAGTAAGTTTTTTCCTCTGGGGGTTAGTTTGTTGACCTTACCCCAGTGAAGTGGAGTGTCTTTGTGAAGGCATACCCCCCAATTAAAGCTGCCTTTCTCCACACTGTCACTGTGCTCCTAAGGCAAATGGGATTATATTTAAAGAGGGAAAAAGCAGTTGGTGCCTAAGCCTTGTTGAGGATCAGCATTTCCTACCTCTGACCTTTTGGAATAGAACACAAAGATAGCCATGCTAATTTATCAGTCATACAGGGGTTTTCATGATCTGGCTGGGGCCTGCCTGTCCTTCCTTCCTCCTCCCAGCACATGGTAGCCTCCCTGAAACGCTGTCTCCTAATACATTTGCACTTGCCTCGCAGTTTGCCCTTTGTGTTCTTTGGCCAGCACTTTCCTGCTCTCCCTCAAGACCCTACTCTAGGGAAAGAGGTAGTCGCCTAGACCTCTGTGCTTCCACAGGACTTTAATACTTTGTTGGGTATATGCTGTTTTGCATTGCAACTTATTTTTCCTAAATCTCTTCCTCACCAGATTATGAGCATTTTGAGGGGAAGGAATTTGTTTACCTTCACGTCTTTGACACTGTTCCAGACTTGTAGTCTGTGCTCAGGAAACGTTGGCTGAATGAATACCAGCAATGACGCTGGAGGGAGTGATGGCTGAAATGCTACTAGCAGTGTTTTAGAAGCAAGAAGAATACAAATTGGGAAGGCTGGAAGTTTTCCGTGTTTGTTTTAAACTACCATTGGAGTTCTGTGTTGAACCTTCTGTTAAGTGCTTATGTACATAATCTCATTTAATTATCATCACCCTAGGAGATAAGTGCTATCATGGTCCCCTTTTACGGATGAGGAAACTAATATTCACAGAAGTAACTTTACACATAACCAAACTAGCAAATGGCAGGACCCAGATTCAAACCCTCTGTTAAATATCCCCATAAAATCCTACAATTCTTCAGAACATTTAACACAATAAGGTTCTTGGTAAATGCTTGTAGAATGAATTAAATGATTTGGAACTCATTTCAGGACCCAAAATATCACTTAATTTGAGTGGACATCAATTATTCAAATCCTTACTTAAAGAGGGCAAAAAGAACACGGCCTGAATTGTTTGGGTTTAGCATATTCACCTATTTAACAAGTTTTTATTGAGTAACACCAGGCATTGTGCTTTCATACTGGGTGTAACAGCACAGTTATGCTCTTGTTTCCATGGAGCTTGCAGGATAATTAAAATATAAAGAATAGAAAGGAAAAGAGAAAATGAAGGAGATAAAAACAGTTTATTTGAAGAAGCTGTAGAGAGAGAAAATCCATGCAAACCAAGACCTCTAAAAGCATGATAAGGTAAAGATAGAGAAGAAGGAGGTTTAATTAAGAATTCTTGGGAGTGAATGTGGTTCAAGCACTTGGGTGCCTGTCTCCCACATGAGAGGTCCCGGATTCTATTCCTGGTGCCCCCTAAAGAAGACGAGCAAGACAGTGAGCTGACGTGAAGGGCTGATGCAGTGAGCTGACACAATGAGCTCTCACAATGAGATGTCTCAACGAGGAGACACAATGAGAGACACAACAAGCAGGGAGTGGATGTGGCTTAAGCAATTGGGTGCCTCCCTTCCACATGAGAGATCCCCGGTTATCTTTCCGGTGTTTCCTAAAAGAAGACGAGCAGACACACAGAGCACACAATGAACAGACAGAGAGAGCAGACAGCAAGCACAAACAACAAGGGGTGGGAAGATAGAAATAAGTAAATCTTAAAAAAAAAAAAAAAAAAAAGAAAACGAATTCTTGGTACTGGGATAGAACTCAAGATTCCTTACGCTACTCCTCATCCCCAACTTCTGACAGATCAGAAAGTAATAGCCAGAGAAATTTTAACTCACACAAGGTCAAGACCGACCATTGGATATTATCAAAGGCTTATATATGCCAGGTACTTTACATATATTACCTCATTTACTTTTCTTAACAACCCTAGAAAGGTAGTGTTGTTATCATGACTTTATATATAAGGAAAATGAGGCACAAGAGAGGTTAGGTATTTGCCCAGGTCACACAGCTGATAAGTAAAAGAACCAGGATTCAAATTAATGACTCATGATTCCAAAGCTTACTCTATATATGCTGATTCACTTTTTGAAGTCATTTGCCTCAACCCTCATGGTGTATCCTACAGTAAAGAATCTAGCCTGTATCATAGTATAAATATGCTCAGTAGCTTATACATTCCTTCCTTTGTTCCCAGATTTATAGTGTTCATCTGAATTTCTGTAGTTAATGGGAAAGTGCTGGCAAGATTTCAGTCCTTATTGTGCTCCTTTTCAGACTCCACTTCAAATACCACTGCAATCATATTCCTCTCTCCCCGGTATGCTGCCTCTGCTACTTCTCTGGTTTTCAGGCCCTATTTGGGGTGCAAGTGAATAGTGTGGAAAAATTGAACACCAAGGAAAATTGCTATCTGCTTCCCATCCAACCATTCCTTCCTCCACCCCACCCCTGCCCCCGCTGTTCCCTAACCATCCAGTTTCCAAATGGAGCTGGCACATGGATAAAACCAGATCTTTTGTTTTGCAGAAGACTCTGGTTTCTACTCCCTGGCAGTGCCTTGAAATCAAAGCTGTGATGCCTTTCAGGGGGCGTCCCAGTTTAAATTCCAAGGGGCTCGTTTCCTGAAACCAAACTACATCTCTCAGGGAATTTTCCTCTCCTTTTAATGTAGTAAAGGCATTTAAGTGTGTTGGCATTCCCACCTTCTCCCAAAGAACAGACCTCATTTTGTTGGAGTTTTAATAGTTTTTCCTTCTGTGTTAGTAGTATATTTACCTTTTTAAATTTATGTGTCCACTTTGTGTGAGTGTTATATATTCAGTGTGTTTTCATTCCATGTAATCTGAAATCATAGTGTTTGGGGTAGGCTGTTGCTTATTAGTCCAGACTTAACTATCAAAGATAAAGAATTTCTAGCGGTTTTGTCCTGGAGAAGAGTTAGAAGTAGCGACCTCTCATTCCCTGCAGTTCCAGTTTCCATCTGTCAAAAGGCTTACCCCATACTCAGTCTGAGTATGTTTGTAGGAGGGTGTGAGGAAGGGCCATGAACCACCGCCATCTGGTCATTCAGGAGATAAGCGGCTTGGGTTGTAGTTCCATCGCTTACAGGACATATAAACTTGAACATCATTCGTTATTTCTAACCCTACAGTTTCATCATCTGTAAAATGGGAATAATAACCATATCCATCTTAGGATTGTTGCGAGGCTCAAACGAGATAATACCTGCACTTAGGAAGTGCACAGTAAACCTTGACTATTTTAACATCACACTTTAAATTATTGTGCATGTTTCTTTAAATAAAAATTTTTCTATTTCTTTTCCACTAAAATGGTGTTTTTTCAAGTGGGCATTGGCGAGTATTGTATCTGGAGGAGTAGGTGAGGGGAGGGGAGGGGCGATGGCATATAGACTGTGAACCTTGGGTATTAATTGTGACTTAAGTGCAGGACTTCCTACAGGCTTCAGTTTCCATAAAAGTCAGGAAGAGATGAAAAATGATATTTAGGTAGGAAACTCAACTGTAATCAGAAATGTAAGCAGGTACTAGGGTACAAATACTAAAATCTAGGCACCTCACTACGACTTCATCTCAATGTCACAGGGTGATACCATGAAAACAGGAGGTCAGAAGTGAGAGGATTACCTTTCCTATTGTGTCTCTTGGTTGTGAAATCAAATTATGGCATGTTGTGAACAGTTTCCTTGAGTTCTCGTCCCATTTGTATTCCATGTGTTTATGTATATTTCCTCTCCCACACTGTTACATCTGGCAAACAGCTGTTGTCATCTTTGTGGTGATGAGTGTCCATCATTGATCTGAATCTCCCTCCCCCTCCCCCTCTCCTTCTCCGTTGTACCCTTAAAACCATCCATTACTATAACTTTCCCTTTACCCCACACAGGAACCCTGTTATTATTTTGTACCAATTCCCCATTGCCCTGCCCCCCACCCCTGGTAACCTGTTTTCTACTTTTTGTCTCTGTGAGCTTGCATATTCTCTGATGTTTTCTTTGTGGTTACCATAGAGCTTAAATTTAGCATCCTAAAATCTATAACAATCTCATTTGCTTTGATACCAGCTTAATTTCAATAGCACATATAAACTATGTTCCTGTACCCCTCTGCTCCTCTACCTTAATGTAGTTCTTGTCACAAATTACATATTTATACATTATGAGCCCCAAACCATTGATTTGTCACTACATTTTGCCTTTTAGATCCTGTGGGAAGTAAAATGTAGAGTTACAAATCAAAAGTACAATAGTATTGGTATTTATATTTACCCATGTCTTTATCTTTATCAGAGATCTTTATTTCTTCATGTGGCTCCAGTCAGTTGTCTAGTGTCCTTCCTTTCCTTTCAACCTGCAGAACTTCTTTTAACAATTTCTTAAGGGCCAGTCTAGTGGCTTTTGTTTATTTGAGAATGTCTTAATCCTTTCCTCATTTTTGAAAGAAAGGTTTGCTAGATATGGCATTCTTGGTTGGCAGTTTTTTGCTTTCAGCACTTTAAATATGTCTTCCCACTGCCTTCTTGCCTTTGTGGTTTCCGATGAGAAATCGGCATTTAATCTTATTGAGGCTCCTTGTGTGTGACGTTTTTTCTGTCTTGTGGTTTTCAGAAGTCTTTCTTTATCTTTGGCATATGGCAGTTTGATTATAAAGTGGCACAATGTGGGTCTATTTGGGTTTATCATGTTTGGAGTTCATTGAGCATCTTGTATATTCATATCTCTCATTAAATTTGGGAAGTTTTTATCCATTATTTCTTTGAACATTCTCTTTTCCCCTTTCTTTCTTCTCCTTCTGGGACTCCCACAATGTGAATATTTGGTATGCTTGATAGTGTCCCACAAGTTCCAGAGGCTCTGTTCACTTTTCTTCATTCTTTCTTTTTGCTCCTCAGACTGAATGATTTCAATTTTCTTATCTTCACATTCACTGATTCTTTCTTCTGCCAACTGTAATCTCCTGTTGAACCCCTCTAGGGAGTTTTAAATTTCTGTTACTTTGGTCTTCAGCTCTCTTTGGTTCCTTTTCATAATTTCTATCTCTGTTAAAAGTCTCTTTGTTTCCTGGGCCACTGAGTCCTTTTTCTTTGTTTTTTTTGTTTGTTTATTTTTAAAGATGTATTTTATTTATTTATTTCTCCCCACCTCCTTGTTATTGTTTTGCATTTTTGCTGTGTCTGTTTTGTTGTGTGCTGGTCTCTTTTTTTTCAGGAGGCACCGGGAACTGAACCCGGGACCTCCCATGTGGGAGAGAGGCGCCTAATTGCTTGAGCTACCTCTGCTTCCTGCTTTCTTGTGTCTGTCATTATGTTTTCGCTCCTTGTATTTCTTGTTACGTCATCTTGTCGCATTGGCTCGGCACACCTGCCCGTTGTGTCGGCTTGCTGTCTTGCTCGTCTTCTTTAGGAGATACCAGGAACCTCTGCTCCTTCCTTTGTTGTGCCTCTCATTATGTTTTCCTCCTTGTATCTCTTGTTGCATCATCTTGTTGTGTCAGCTTGCTGCCCCTGCCTGTCGCGTCAGCTCACTGTCTTGCTCGTCTTCTTTAGGAGGCACTGGAACTGAACCCAGGACCTCCTATGTGGTAGGCAGGAGCTCAATCACTTGAGCCATATCCGCTTCCCTGTCCTTTTTCTTTGTATGTTTTGTCATCTTTTGTTGAAGCCTGGACGTTTTGATGTTTCAATATGTTATTGCTGGAATTTAGACTCTGAGGTTTCTGTTCTTTAAGCTTGTATCCACCTAGTCTTACGTCAGAGCTTTCCTTAAATACCTGAAACTAACAACAGAAATGAAGAGGGAAAAAAGAAAACACCTTTCCCAGTCTTTGCAGATTGACCTGTGTTGAGTCAATCTCAAGACCCTCCTTCAGGCCTTATCCATACAATGAGTTTATAGAATAGCTCCAGGCTAAAATGTAGGGGCCTCCCTGGTCCTTTTCTGCACATGCATCTTGTCTTGGGCATACACATTCAGCCCTAGGAATTCCCCCATTTACACAGTCTGGAATATTCCCTCTGCCCTAGGAAACAGTGTCCTCATGGTTCTCAGGCATTGTACTATAAATCTTACAGCCATCAGTCCCTTGCTCCAGGCAGCCACTTGACTGCTGTCCCTCAATATTATGTAGGAGAGCTCTCTGAACCACCTTCTATATGCAAGGCAAATTATGGGACAGCGAGTCCCTCAGCCTACTACCAGACAAATTGGGCCAGACATATATGCTCCTAGCATGTGCACAATGGTTACTCTGCACCCACCCACCCCCGCCCCGCCCCGGAACCTGGACCAGGAATCCTTGCTGGGAACGGGCCAGCTCCGTGCTTAGCTGGCAAGGGCGTGGAGGAGGGACCAGCCAGGGTACCAAGAGAGTCTTCTTCTTTTAAGTAGCTTTTTTCTTGATTTGGTGCTATCCCTGTTACTACAATCCTTTAACTGTTTTCTGGAGCTCTGAGAAAGATGTTTCTGCCAGTTTTTGCTGGTTGTTCAAAGCTTCCATGGGAAGATGGAGCCTTGAATCTTCTCACTCTACACTTCCAATCAGGGTGGGGCTTGATAAATGCCTATGTTTAATGTGCATGTTTAACTAGAAATCTCTTCTGACTTGCAAAAATTCCCTGCTCCTTTTTCATTGGTATCAGAGTAAAACTTAATAAAAAGGAATCCACACAAACTTTGAAGAGGGGAAGACTTTGAACAGTTGCTTAACTTTTGGATTGAGCATGTAAAAAACACCAAATCTCCCATGTTCAGGTTTATTGATAATGTTGGGAAAGAGGTCAGCCCCATTGTTACTAGATCTTTCTCTGATCCAAATTGGTTTGCTTTCTTGCAGAAATGGAGCAGTGTGAGCAACCCACTCTTCCTCCCACTGATCCCACCACAGTCTCAAGGTTTCACTGCCATCGTCCTAACCTATGACCGAGTGGAGAGCCTCTTCCGGGTCATCACAGAAGTATCCAAAGTGCCCAGTCTTTCCAAGCTTCTAGTTGTCTGGAATAATCAGAATAAAAACCCTCCAGAAGGTAAGAAGAGAGAGGAAGTGATGTGTTCAGGAGAGGCCTGCTTTGGCTTTCAGTGTAGCTCTCAGCTGGATCAATTTTGAATGACTATATTATTTGCATCCTTTGTTTTAAATTAATTTTCCTGTTTTGTTTTTTTTCCCCCAGAAAAATGCCATTTCTGAAGCAGCATGACCCCCATTTTCTCAAATCATCTCATTCTTGTTCTAGGGTGACCCATTTAACTCCAAGCCCATGGCATTCTTTGTAGCCACAAGTGTTTGAGGCTTAGGTATCACAGGATCAAAGGCCATCAGACTTGGGAAAACAGATCTGGGCTTCCCTCAGCCATCTCAGCTGATTTGTTTACATGGAAACTCAGTTTAAAAGGCATTCGTTTTCTCCTTCCTTATCTCTGCTCTGATACTGGGCTCCCCTCCAAAAAAAAAAAAAAGGAATGGCCTCACCTCTGAATTGGAAAAGTCAGCAGGCATGCCCAGGCCTGGCTTCCAGTTAGCTCCTTAAAGTGAGCCCTTGCTGGGAGCTCCCAGGGGCTGTCCCTAATCACCGTGTTCCTTTCCTTGGCCACCCTGTAATCTGCTGACCGGCAGCTAAGGCTGAGGACTATTTGAGTAATTGGATTTGTTTTTAATTCGGGACGCATAGGGTATGTTCCACCTGCATTTAGTTTCTCATTCAGTCTGTCTATTACTGATCCTAATCCTGGGGACTTCAAAGCTCCTGCCATTTATAGCCTATTAAAACCAGGAAGTTTCTGATGGATTAGAGCAAGGAATGAGTTTGAAGTTTGTAATGTGCACCACTGTCACCGATAAGGTCTAGTTTATTGCCCAACAGTAGTACCTGCCTTTTTTATGGCTATTCCCTTTTAATTGGTTATATTAAAGTGGGGATAGTCAACCCTGGAAGCTACCAGTCGTAGGTCTGTGTCTAGGCTGGAAGAAGACCGTATATATTTCTGGCTGTGTTAGGTGAATCGGACTGTGCCTTGAGGAAGTTCTTTAGTTCCTCCCAAGACATTTAAAGAAATTTCTTAGTGGGATTTTTGCACTCTGAGAGCATCATATATTTTCCTTTTTGTATTTAGGGAACCATAGTTTAAACAAATTAGTTATTTTAAAGAAAAATCCTATATTATGCCCTGAAGCACAACCGTGTTTTTTTGTTTGTTTTGTTTTTTTAATTATCTTTTTATGCCAAGTTTTTTTTCTCTCAATTCTATAGTAGTACCAATTTTCTGGGGTTTTCCTTTGTTTGATTCTCAGTAAAGGGAAAGGAAAGCGGTAAAAGAAAAAGGGGAAGGTGTTAGTACCATCTAAGAAGTGAGGAAGAGGCTGACAGAAAGGAAGGAGAAAAAGTAGAGAAAACAAAAGGGAGCTGTGTATGAAGGGAAATTGGAGAGGTTCTCGGGCAGCTGAATTGGAGTCATCAGTACTGGCTGCTTTCCCAAGAGTGGAGTGAGTCGGAGGGTCCTGCGTTGCTGACTAGCATTGTATTGAGGAGGAAGGCTGTACTCCCCACTTCAGATCTGGAATGGCCTATTGTGTCACGCTGCATGCTGCAGTCACACTCGTGCATTTGCTCCTGCATGCAACGGCCACCAGCTTTCAGAGCGTGTCTCTCAGCACCCCCCACCCCCAGCCCCAGCCCTGCCATCCTACGTGGATAGACTGTATCACAAATTCTGGTGCTAAATGCAAAAGGAGCTTCTTTTTTTAAACCTTATTTAGTTACTTTAGGCTTAAGATGAATCATATTTTGTGGATTTGAGTTACTTCTTTTGGGCAAGCATTGTTACAAACTATGAGAAAGGAGAAATCTTTCTCCTTCATGTTCTCAGCTCCTACTTTGTTCTCA
>JAQZBX010068067.1:0-15817 GCA_029593785.1 Cabassous unicinctus
AAAAGAGCTCACCACTCTTCCCATATCCCTTCTCCTTAACCTCTTCTTTCTCTCCTGTTCCTCACCTTTACTTATGTCATTAACATGAATCCACTCAAGCTATATTAGGTAGAACCATAATTGCTGGGTTTTAGGCCGAAAAAGCAATTTCAAAGAATTCAACCTAGTAGAAACCTCTCATCAGGATCTCTGATATACACCAATATCCAGTTTCCCTCATATCCAATGAATCAAAAAACCTTAACATTCTACTTTCTTAATGGCCTTTAATCTACGTTATCTCTTCCTTCCCCACTATCACTATCCTTCCTCATCACATCCTGCAGCAATTCCTGCAACAGATCTTCCAGCTTTATTGGCTTTCCACCTCTTTATACATTTGTAGTATTATCTCTAGAAATAGCGATACCTGAATCACAAATCATATCATTTCTCTCGCAAAAAACTGACATGGTTCCACTACTTGAAGAATGAAATACAAGCTTTTGGCACAGCATGCAGTGATTTTTATAACTTGGCCTGGCCAAACTGCACTGGACTATCTGCCACTGCCTAAACATATCAAGCATGTACTTTCAATCCTCTCTCCCTTTGATTATACTATTCCATTCACGTGAAATGCCCTCATTGCTATCTCTCCGCATCTTTGCCTATAGAAATTCATCTAATTCTTCAATGTCTAGCTCAAATGACATCTCCTTCATCCCCTGGTCATAATTAATCTTGTTTTACAATGCCCTCAGCTTACTTACAATTTTTTGATATTTTATCTTATCTGTAATATAATCAGTCACTTCACATTAATCTTCTCCATTAAATTGAAAGGTCTTTGAGGGTTTTGGGGACCTTTAAAAGTCATCTTCTCAATTCCCTAGTCAAGCACCTGGCACAATGCCCTGAGCATAGCAGGCACTGACAGGTGGGAGGCTGAGGAAAAACAAATCTAAAATCTATCAGAAGTCCCTGCCTACACTGAAATTCTAAAGTCATAATCCCTAACTGGAATCCACATTTCTAGCCAAACTAGAGAATGCCTTGCTTTCTCTCATTCAAGCTATTTCTTCAACCCGCAGTGCTCTCACCCATTCTAGAGCTCTTGTATCACTCTTCCCCCCAGGGATATCCATCCCTCCAAGCTGAGCCAAATTCCACCTCCTCAATGATATCATTTAAATACCACCCTTGCCCAAAGTGATGTTTAAATCTATAAACCACCTAACATACATTGCTTTCTTATTTCATCAATTTTCTCAGTAGAAACATTGGAGTAGAAATATTAGTTTCCTTACTTGAACTCTCCCATTCTTTCCTTCTCTGAACTCTCATAACATCTGCAGTCTGCACAACTTGCTCGACACTCAAATTTGCTGATTTAAAAGTTGCCTGTCCAATACCATTGCTAGGTATATACCCACAAGAACTGAGAGCAGAGACATGAACAGATATCTGCACACGATGTTCATAGCAGCATTATTCACAATAGCCAAAAGCTGGAGACAACCCAGATGTCCATCAACTGATGAATGGATAAAACAAACTGTGGAGTATACACACGATGGAATATTATACAGCAGTAAGAAGAAATGAAGTCGAGAAACATATGACAACATGGATGAACCTGGAGGACATTATGTTGAATGAAGCAAGCCAGATACAAAAGGACAAATACTGTATGACTGCCCTATTATGAACGAAATACATTATGTGAAATATAAATAAATTATGTGAAATATGAATATAGGTAGAATTGCTTATATGACCGTTTTCTTTGAAGCTGAACAAATGTAAGTTAATAATACAAAATGTTAATATGAAACAAAAAAAATTATACTAAGTGAAGGAGAGACCAGACACAGAGTATTACATATTGTATGATTCTATTTATATAAAATGTAAATATAAATCAATTTATAAAGATGAAAGGAGATTAGAGTTATGTAGGTCTGAAGGAATGCTAAGGGGTGTGGAGTCTTTCTTTTTGGAGTAATGAAATTGTTCTAAAATTTTTGAGATGATCAGTGCACAACATTGTGATTATGCTAAAAGCCACTGATTATACACTTTGGATAGATCATATGGTATGTGGACATATCTCAATAAAACTGCTTAATAAACAAATAAATAATTATGCAATAGCCAGAAACAGGCAGCTATGTATAGTGGGGAAAGCATAGAGATATTGAGAGGTGAGACATTTTCTTCTTTGTCTGTTTTTTGTTTATTATTATTATTACTGAAATAATGAAAATGCTCTAATAATGATTGAAGTGATGAACACACAACTATGTGATTATAGCAAATACCATTGATTGTATACTTTGGATGAATCGTATGTTTATTACTATGTATCAAAAAAATTGATTTGTTTAAAAAAAAAAAAAAGTTGCCTGTCTAGCATCCATCAACATTCACAGCTCCTCTCTAAAAACCCCTTCTGCCTAATTCTAACAACATGGCCTCTCAGAAATTTTGATTTTCTTTCCTAGTCTTAGTTGATTTTGATTGTTCCATAGGAAGCACCTGACCTAAGCAGAGTTAAAAGTTAAAAGTTCTTTTCAATTATTTTTTTCACACTGGAGACAGGAAAGAGAAAGTATTTTCCTAAAGGCAAAAGCTAGGGTTGCAAAATGAAAGGTTTTTATTTGTTTGTTTTCTATTTTTCCACTACCTTGGGAGAGCCAGTGTATAATAAGAAACAATGAAGCTGACAAAGCCAAACACATAAAGAAATGAAAATGGAGATTCATGGTAGCATTCAAATCCCTGAAAAATGAAAATGGAGATTCAGAGTAGCATTCAAATCCTTGGTTCCAATTGTCCCTGAGATACCAGATATAAGTTGAACTTTCCTCAGGCAAAGAAGAAAGGCAAAGAAAACAGCAGGTGCAAAAGGCCAAAGGCAACAGAAACTATGACTTAGAGAAGTGTGCATAGAGTGAAAATAGAAGGGAGAAAGTGATAAAAGTGGTTGGAGAGATCAAGAAGGTAGAAGGTCCATGGGAGGCCTTGCCAACTAGGTTATGGATTCCAGACCCTATCCTAAACGCAAAAAAAAAGAAGAATGGCAGTGCCTTATCATTGTAATGCAGCAGAATGAAAAAGAGAATAAAGGACAGAAAGAATGGGTACACAGAGCTCAGTTAAAAGGTCACTGCTGTAGCCTAGGGAACAAGATAACGATTTGGTTTAGGCTAGTACACCAAAAAGAATTTGAAATATATTTATGAGGTTAGACAAAATTTGGTGATAAGATATTTATGGAAGTTTGAGAGAGGGAAGAAGTTGAAGAAACCCAAATTTCTCATAAGCAATTACCCAGATGGTGATACCATTTACTGATACAGGAAATTCTAGCAGAGGAGCATATTTAGAGTTAAAAATTATAAGTCTGAGTTTTAGTACACTGATTTCGAGTTTCTATGAATTAGCTAAGTACCACCGGCCAAGAAGTGTGTGACTTTATGGGCCTAGTTGGAGATAAAGGTTTGGCAATCATTGGCATATAGATGCCAATTCAGCTACTGAATGGAGAAAATTGTCTAAAGAAACAGCATACAATGAAAACAATAGCCAGTTTAGGACAGATTTCTAATAAACATCAACATTTAAGAGAAGAGGAGAAAGGAAAGTAAACTCAGAAAGAGCTACCAGAAAGATAAAAGAAAACAGTAGTATATAATGCAACAAAAAACAAAAAAAGTGGGCAGGGCATAGGTTGCAAGAAAAGTCATTTAAGAAAAGGTCTAGCAGCCAGCCAAAGGATTCTGTGAATGGAGGTCACCAGCAACCTGGGTATAAGTGGTTTCAATGGGATAGTGGTGACGGAAGCCAGACTGCTGAGATGGACAAAGCAAAAGGGAATAGGAAGTAAGGAAATGGAATGTATAACAGTTCAAAAAGTTTGACTATAAAAAAGACAAACATAAGGCAGTAGATGGATGGGAAAGTGAAGTCAAAGGAAGAGGTTTTATTGTTTGTTTGCAATTGTTATTGTTTTGTAAAACTGAGAGAACATGGTTAAACATGCATGGAAAAAATTTACTAAAGAGGAACAGCCTGTAGAGATTAACTGATACCATGAGGCCCATGAGAAGGCAGGTTTATCTCTCTGTTCTATCAAGGAGAAAATAAGATTATCATCTGGTTATGAGGATAATGGGGAGTGATTCTTAGATTGGAAAAGGTAGGAAATAAATGTGGTATAGAGAAAAAAAGGAATGCTCTGGAGCTTCATTTCCCCAAACGTAGACCAGAGATTACATCTGTTTTACAAGGTTGTTTTAAAAACCGAAAGACTTAATAATATATGAAAGCACTATTATATATACTATACTTGCAGGAGCAGGGAGAAGAAGGCTGTTTATGCTATTATGGCATCCTCTTCTGTAACTCTATACCCAGCACACCATATTCCTATTGAGGAAGTGAAAAGGTGGAGATAATTACTCTCTGCCTCCTTGATAACTTTCTGCCCCACATTTTGTCACATGCTGCCAAGTGAAGCAACAGAAAGGAAAAGAGAATCAACTAAATTATCATAGGTAACTAATTTAAATGTTTGAATGAAAGTCACATCTCCATTTTTCAAAGAGCACCAGAAACCTTGAATTAGCTACTGAAATTCAAACTTAAGCATGAGTTTCTTTTCATCAACTATGTTACACAGATATCAAAACTGAAAACTTTCTAGCAAAAACCACAATGCTTTCATAAATGTACAGTGCTTTCTTTAATAATATCCATCTATCATCATCCATTAATATTTACTTCATGCCTATTATGTACCAGGCACTATGATAAGAGCAAGGGATACAATAATAAGCACAAAAACCATAGCCATATGATATCTGAATTCTATTTACAACATTCCTGTCAAATGGTCATCCTGTCTGTACTTGAAGTGACAAGAAACCTTACATTTAGAAGTACTTCTTCCATTTTTAGAGGGCTTTGGTTAATGAGTTTTTCTTACATGGAACATATAATAAGAGGGTAATGTTATAAAACTACCATTCAATCTACCATATAAAGGTCACTAACAATCAACACCTCCTTCCCATTTTGGGTAGAATTTATTATTTATTTTAGTCTAAATTGCTCTGCTGGTGTAGACAGATTCCCCAAACAAAACCAGGTAGCTTCTGTCCCTTAATTCCTCAAAACAGAAAAAAAACAAAACAAAACAAAAAACCCCTTACAATAACTTCCAATGCCTACCTGTGCCTTTGTCTTCCTGTGAATGCCCCCTCAGAAAAAAACATTCAAAAGAGACAGATCAAGTTAGTGGTCACCTACCTCATGAAGGAAGAGGGATAAAAAACCAGTTATTTCCTTTATTATTCTCTAGTCCAGCTTTTTGGTTTCTGGGACCTTGTACACATTTAAAAAATTATTGGCATGGATTCATTTCCTTGTCAATAAATATGAATCTCCATTTAAAAAAAAAAACACTGGACTCCAGAGAACTTTTGTTTATGTGAGTCATATCTTAGATACTTACTGTGTTAGAAATTTAAAACAGAAAACTTACTATTTCTGCTAATTCATTTAAAATAGTATATAATGGGTTTATTATTGTTAATAAAGACAACATATTCTTTACGTAAGATAACTATATTTTCAAAAAAGTTTGCGAGGGGAGCAGGTGTAGCTCAGTGGTTGAGCACCTGCTCTGCATGTATGAGGTCCTGGATTCATTCCCCAGTACCTCCTTTCAAAAAAAAAAAAAACCAAATAGAGAAAAAAGTGGCATTAATTTTACATTCTTATACAGCTCTTTAATATCTAACTTAATTGAAGACAATTGAATTCTCCTACCTGTTTCTGCATTCAACCTGTTGCTGAATATTGTTTTGGTTAGTAATATATGAAGAAAACCAGGCCTCATACAGATATGTATTTGGAAGAGGGATGAATATTTAATAGCCTTTTCAGGTAACTGGATATTCTTCTTTGATAATACACAAAACCTGGCAAGTGATAGTTAATTAAAAGTTAGATGAAATGTACAATCTAACCATATCAATCCTGTTCCATTAAAATCTATTAGCCTATATCTTACTCACGCATATGTTATAAAATCATGCAATGGTCATTTAGAAAATACTGGTTCACTGATTTATACAGAGTTTCAAGATGTTAACCCATTTCACTATATAATATCAAAACATCTCATTCTTTATATGACCAATGTTCAGAAAAGGATTGACTCAGCAGACCTGGATTACCCAAACTTTTACACATTCCAAAAAAAGATCTAGCCTGTATCTGGCTGCTAGGAGATAACCCACAAGCTCTTGAAATACCCTGCAGGATATGAGTGTCCTTACCTGAAGCCTTGGGCAATGCCAGATAGTTTATTTTTATGCTAAAAATGTGACTTATGGTAGAGGCCTTGGACATTTGGTATCAGTTTGACCTCTGGAGGGGCTGGAGACTGAGTAACTAATAACTAAGGTCAGCTATGCGTGTGCTCTAGGTTTGCGTGACTGACTCCCAATAAAAATTCTCATCACCAAGGCTCTCGTTAGCAATACTTTGTGTATGCTGCCACACATCTTTACTGGAAAAATTAAGCATTATCCATATGACTACAATGGGAGAAGACAATAGGGAGCTTGCGTCTGATCTCTCCTGGATTGTACCCTATGTGCCTTTTTCCATTGATGATTTTAATTTATGTCCCTTTGCTGTAATAAACCATAACCATGTGAATAAAAACTTTGCTGAGTTCCATGAGTCCTTTTAACAAATCATTCATCATGAGAGTGGTCTTCAGGACTCTTGACAACAACCATCAATCTCATCAGAAAATCTATTAAGTATCTGTGGAACTCTGATGCTGACAGTGGTAGAAACAAGATTTCCAAAATTCTAATTTTCCCTTGAAAATTCAAATTTCATCATTTGAGCAACAAATACTGCCAGTGATTTTCCTAGAGGTGACAATCTCTGTTCTTATTCAAGAAAATATCTGTCAAGTACTCAAGTCTAAATAACTATAGTTTGTCAATTTTTCTTTCAAGTAAAAATAGTATGCCATAAAAGAAGCAGTAGTTCAGCTCTCAATTACCACACAGAATATTAAGAAGACATATACTCAAGGAATGAATCTTAATAAAATTATTAACTTTTACTGCTTCATCAGGATATTCTTAATTAAAACTGGATTTTTTTGTTTTTCTTTTTTATTCACTGCAAGTGTGTGGCAGTGAAGAATACAATGACTGTTATAGTACTTTGGTACTAATTCATATTAGAGCACCAGCAGTTTTAACACCACCAGCCACCCACCCCCACTGTTTTGCACCATCAGGAAAATGGTGGCAGAGTGAAAATGCAAAAAAATAACCTTAGTATTATGCTTTGTTGGTCTCCTGAAAGGGTCTCAGGGAACCCCAGGGATCTATCTATAAACTCCCCTTTGAGATTAACTACTCTAGTCAAAACAGACTAGAAGAGTCAGAGGAAAGGCTCCAACCTCTTTCTTGAATAGTTCCAGCTAAGCCTGTGGGCTTTTACATGAAAGGCGAAGCCGTCGCCAATATTATAACCAAAATTCTTAATGCCTTCCTCTCTATTTCTCTATACCACGCCTACCCAGCCTCCAACAGTCTTGAATTTTGGGCTGTCATTATTTTTAAACAAGATCAACTCTGTTATAAAGGGCCTCTTCCCCCACTAGATTATGAATAGAACCAATATATGCTATATTTCAGTATTTTTTTTTTAACTTTTTAGCTTTATCTTTCTGCTTCCTAGTATTTTGAGAATCAATTTTACTCTCTTTAGATTATTAATTTTCCTTAGCTGAATTATATGCTTACAGAAATTTTCTTAAAAATTCCTTAGTTACTATTCATGGCTTGTTATGTTCCTTACCTTTCAAATAATTTCATCAGTTATTTAGGAATATCTGACTTACAGATCACTCTAACTTATCCACAAACAAAAAGAAGACAAACAAACCCCCAACTAGCCAATTTCTACCTAGCTGATCTTCAAAATCAACAAGATATTTGACTTGGCTAGAATGCCACCACCCACAACATATGTCTTTAATCTATTCAAAGCATCATGTATAGGTTCTTCCCCTTCTTCCCCCTCAACCCCTCCCTCCAGGACACTAAGCCAATAGAGCAGTTTTTCCAACTATTATGTACCCATCAATTCCAGAAATAGACACTATCACATATAAAATATGTAATGGGAGGCACATCACAAAAAGTATTCATTAAATAGTTATGCAACAATCTATTAGATGTTTGGAAAATACCTTAGATTTCCAAGGCATACCAAAATAAATGCCAAACAAGAACTATTTTTCTAAAAATTAGACTATAAGGACTAAAGGTTTATATATAAAATCTTGACATAAACAGCAATCTATGCTTAAAAAGCCAAAACATACATACAAAGATGATGGAGATCTGACAGCATAAAAAATGAGTATGTCAAAATAAAAATGGCAAAATACTAAATACAGACATCACACACATTAAGGATCATCACTATACCAATTTACAATAGCATAAGGTTAAATAAAACCTAATTATTTAATTACTGAATATATATTGGTTAAAGAAATTATGTATACCCAATAGAAAACTATGTAGCTACTTAAAAGAATAAAGCAATTCAGTACAAGCACATGCAAGTACACAACCATACTGCCTACATATACTACCATATACTACCTTGAAATCTCCTTCTCAATAAGTCCTATCCTGACTACCATACCTCCCTTCTGGCACTGGCATTCTTTTATTCTTTTTTTTCTTCTTTTTTTTTTTTTTGCCATAGCATTTATACCTTATGGCATTCTGTACAATTTACTCATTTGTTACATTTATTAACTTTCTCCTCCCAGTAAAATATAAACTTCTTTGGGCCAGGTATCTTTATGTGTTTATTCATTTATCCCCAAAATACAGAACAGTACATGGCACAGGGTAGGCTCTGGGAAGTATATGTTAAGTAAATAAATAAAAAGAATATATGCTGGAAAGAGTAACTGGGGAACTGAGAGACAGTGGTAAGACACGATCTTTTAACTAAATGATACCTGTTTAGACATATAGTATTTTTTCCTCTGTGCAAATACATATATAGATATAGATAAATATATATAACATACACATACATATATGACAGCAATGGTTACTTCTAAGAATAGAGGGATTAGGGAGGTATGAGAAGTAAACAAATTTTCCTCTTCAATATGTAATATTTGTGCCATAGAATAAAATAAATATTATCTAAGAAAGATCAGTCCAAATTATATTATTGGAAATCAATACTAAAGAAATAATTTGTAGACTGTTTACTTCTTGCTATGATGCAGTAGCTAGTCACAGAATAAAAAGGATTGAAACGATTCAAAGTAGGTTCTCTGAGCTTAAATAAATTAATGAAGAAATAAAATGGAAAGTATTTAAATGAAAGATAATGAAAATAGCTCATAAAAATTCATGACATGTAGCTAAAGCTATACTTAGAGGGAAATCTAGCCTAAAATGTTTATATTATAAGAGGAGAGCTTGAGAACAATTATTTATCTATCTCAAGAAATTAGAAAAAGAACAGCAAATTAAACGTGGAAAGGGTATAAAGAAAACAGAAAGAAAAAAACAACACAGATTTAATGAAACAAAAAACAAAGATATAATACAAAATCAAAAAAGTCCAAAGTTTTTTTTAGAAAGACTAATAAAATCGATACATTCCACAAAGACTGATCAAAAGAAGAAAAATATCACAAATTGTCAATTTAAGTAGTGAAAAGTGGGACATCACAAAGGCCTTATAGAAGAACGACTAGTTATGCTACCATGTATCAAGAATTACTAGTTATGCTACCATGTATCAAGAATAGACAAGTAAACCAATGGAAAAGAATTGAGAGATAGCTAACAGAGTCACACACATTCTGCCACTTGATATAAGACAAGGGTGAATCTGTAGTACAGTGGTAAAAAGGAAGGTCTATTTAATTGATGGTGCTGGTTCAAAAAAATGAATCTTGACCCCTTCCTTGCAGCACGTACAAACATCAATTCCATATGTATGTTAGATCTAAAAGTGAAAGGTAAAACAAAAAATCTTCAAGAAAGCATAGGCAAAATATATTCACGTCCTTAGGGCAGGCAAAAATTTCTTCTTAAATGTGATAAAAAAAGCACCAACCATAAAGGAAAATATACATATATTAAATTAAGAACTTCTTTTCATCAAAAGTCAGCATTAAAAGAGTTGAAAAGGCAAGATACAGAACTGAAGAAATCTGTAAGACATACCTCCAAAAAAGGACTCATAGCTAGTTCAGAGAATAACCAGAAATCACAAAGAAAAAGGAAGACAAACCAACAGAAAAATGGGCATCAGAATAACAACAATGAAAAAGACAAACAACACCAATAAGAAGAATGTGGAGCAACTGGAATTCTCATCTGCAGCTGCAGAAAATGTTAATTGGTACAAGCACTTTTCAAAACTATTTAGCAATATCTTCCAAAGTTTATCAGAGGAATATCCTATGATATTTTTATCAGAGGAATATCCATAGCAACTCTAACCCTAGGTATATAACTACCAAAAATGCAAACATATGTTCCTCCAAAGACATGACAAGAACATTCATAGCAATACTATTGGGATAGTCAAAACTGGAAAAAACCTAAATGTCATGGCTATCATCATCAGAAAGGATAACAAGCTGTTTTATGGTCACAATGTAATACAATAAAGCAAAGAAAATGAGTAATTTATTGCTACATATAACAACATGGATAAATATCATAAACCTAAGAAAAAGTTAATGAAGTCCAATACATACTATATGACTCAATTAATATAAAATTCAAAAAGTCAAAAATAATCTCTGGTGTGTTAGGATTGTGTTTACTTCCTAAACACAATGTGGAGTAGGGAGAATTAGACAGGGAACAGGCACATAAGACAATGTGCTAGCAATGTTCTGTCCCTTGATTTAAGTACAGTTTACACAGGTCTATTTTGTAAAACTCACTGAGCTGAACACTTATGACCCTATACTTTATGTATATTGCACATAAATAAAAAGCATACTTGAGAAAAAAATTCTAAATACAAAAATACATTTTATACTAAAACTTTTTAACATTACTTAAAATAGCAAAGGTGGGGGGGACATGCTCAAATTTATACAAAACAATATTAGGCAGTCTGATACCCATACTAGATGCCTCATAATAATGTACTGCCCAGCTACTGCCCTCCCCCTCTTCTATTACATTGTCTTGAACTCAGTCTTCCTTAACCCTTACCCCCAATACTGTTTATACAGGCCATGATTGTGGTTAACCTTTGCAAATTTACATATGTTCTTCTCAAAAACCTAAGACTGCTGTCAGTCCTAGCAGCTGAGTCAATGAATGGTATAGAACCAGGCCCCAGCCCTGTCTTCAATGTTCTGTCTTCCTTTGACTAACAACTCATGCTCACTAAGTCCCTTCTAGGAAAGCTAAGTGACTGATGTAGAAACCTCAACAAAAATCTATCTGTTAATAACAAAAAATAACTCCCTGTGCACCTTACTCTCCTCATGCAGGCCTGCTAAGTAAGAAGCCTGTCATCATGAGGTTGTTTAAGGAAGAATGCCAGCTAATAAATTTAAAAGGAATGACAGATAGGGAAAAGAAATATCACAATTTTACAACCACAAGAGTAATACATGATTCAACCAAGAATCATCAGTGGATACTAAATAAATAGTATCTGTGGATATTAAAATGACTGGATACTTATTACTGATTAATTAACTTAACAAAGCATTAAAATTAAATGCTCAAACTTATATACAACACCGTAAGGACAACTGACATCATGTGCCCCTAAATTACCTTCGGTAATGTTTTAGCTGTATTCAGAGGAATGAATGGGAGTTTATCACGCAATCAAGGGACAGAGAAGAGTATCCCAGACGAAAAAAAAAAAAAAACAGAAAATGAAGAGACATAAAATAGCACAGCAAATTTAGGGAACAAGCAGTATAGTATTGATGAAGCATAAATATTAGAGAGCAGGGTATGATGGCTTTGTATGTCACATCAAGTGAGCTTTATTTTTTTGTCTAGACCTATAGATCTCAATCCATTAGGTAATGAAATCAACTTAATAGGCTCCAATCAATATTTTTTAATGGAGTAAAATAGAAGAGAACATAGTAGTAAATAGAGTGTATTATAGGTAATAGGGTTAAGTATTATTTCATAAAACTTTTGCTTGTTGTATGTTTGTTTACACATGTGTGCTGGGTCACAGATGTAAAATCTATTTCCTTCAGTAAGTCATAATTCAAAATTAGGTTTGAAAGCCACTATTCCTTAAACAATGGAGACTTATCCAAAGGTTTTAAGGAGTACGACATGTCTTTACAAGATCATGCTGACAGTAACATAGAGCAGTTTTTCAAAATGTAGGGAGTATCAAATTCAATTTAGTTGCTTCCTCCCATACACTTTTTAAAGTAGACTAAAACAGAGTAAAATACAAAATATCGCAGTGCATCAAAATTAGTAATTAAAAATGGTGTTTTTCCTGAAACTTTAGCTTCACTGTTCTGAATTTACATACATTCATATAATGCTCTGTTCCACAATGTACAATGAGTTTATTTTTCACTTGTGTTGAAGTAAAAAAAAAAAAAAATTGGACCTCTTAATCACTTAAATGAGATAATGTATGTAAGCATTTCTACATAGTTAAGAGCTCAATAATGACTAAGGTAACTAAAAATGATTTAGTTTATAAAAAAGTTTCTCTTGAAAGAAGATAAAAACCTGTAAAAAGAAAAAAAAAGTATTACTGCTTCCTTTTCAAATTTAATGAGATATTTATTCAAATATCCATAAGTGAATGCATAAAAAAGGCATCAAAGCTCATTATCTCTATTGCCTGAGATAATCTTTCAAAACGAATGACTGTCTGTATGCATCTAAACATATTCAAACATCTATAAACATTAGCTGAATTATTTAAAAGAAATTTTAAATTAAATGCTCAAAGAGAGACTAATAATCTAGTGGTTATTCCTCCTCATAGGACTTTATTCACCTACTGAAAAAAATTTTACGGGGTCATAAGGAAAAAACCAACAGAATGAGAGGGAGTATATGATAGTGGTTAGAAGTATAGACTTGCAGCCAAAAGCTTGGGTTTGAACCTTTTAGGAGCTCTGTGACTTGGAAAAGGTAACTAAAAACCTTCTGCACCTCAGTTTCCTCATACGTAAAAGTGTTAGCTCTTATTATACTTGGGAGGATGGGAAAATATATATAAATACATATCATATATTCATAATCTACCAAAAACTTTAATAGTAGTTATCTTTAATAATAGAAGGATTACAAGAGTGATTTTTTTCTTTGTATTTTCCAATCCAAATCTTCTAAAGGAATACATAACAATCGTAAATGTGTACACAACAAACAATAAGAGACTCAAAATACATGAAGCAAAAACTGATGGAGCTAAACGAATGTGACAAATCCACAATTATAATTAGAAACTACAAGACACTACAATACACCCCCAAGGAACTCACAGAAATACTAAACAGAAAATCAGGAAAAATATAAAAGTTCTGAACAATATAACCAACCAGCAGAATCCAATATACATATTGGAGATATATATGTATATATATAGAACACTCTGTCAATCAACAGCAGAATATACTTTTTTTTTTTCAAGCATTCATGGAAATTAAACAAGATAGGCAATATCCAGGGCCATAAAACATTCAACAAATTTTAAAGAACTGGAATAATGGCCTTTAATTAGAAATTAATAATAAAAAGACAACTGGTAAATTTCTAACACTAGGAACCTGAGTAACATAAATAATCCATGGGACAAAAAGGAAGTCTCAAAGTATTTAAAAAAAAAATACACAGGGAGCAGGTGAGGCTCAGTGGTTGAGCACCTGCTTTCCATGTACGAGATTCTGGGTTCAATCCCTGGTGCCTCCTTAAAAAAA
This sequence comes from Cabassous unicinctus, assembly GCA_029593785.1. Lineage (NCBI taxonomy): Eukaryota > Metazoa > Chordata > Mammalia > Cingulata > Chlamyphoridae > Cabassous > Cabassous unicinctus. The sequence continues at coordinate 14,018 of JAQZBX010068067.1, forward strand.
AAAAAGAAAGAAATGAATGAAATGCAATATATCAACAGATGTGGGAGGAGGGACATCAGCAACCAGTGTGAAGTAAAAAAATAGGTACCCTAAAAATGAAAAGTACATGGTGCTATTACTTGTCCAGACCCCAAACCTGTTTACTGGCTAATTTTGTCTAATCTGGAATTCACTGGGGGCAGAAAGCAGTATGGAGAAGTGGCATGGAACTAAGCAACCTGCAGCAGCCTGGGGCAAAAGACTGAGGTTAAAAATACAATACAGCAGCTGAGGCCTGAGAGGTGAATGAAGCAGGGGATTTTGTGTGTGTTGGGGAGATGGGGGATGGTATTAGGATACCTAGGAGCATTTATGCATACCAGGGATCTGAAATATATGAAAGATACCATGCATGCCAAGGGTAAGATACATGCTCAAACAGACCTGAGAATGCCCTAAATGTAAAACTTGAGATGATCTACAGACTCAGTATAGGCTGGGCTCAGCATTAAAGAACAGCCCCAACATAGGGTCAATTTACAGTTCAGCCTTCAAAAATCAAAAATTAAATAAATAACCAGAAATGACACATCAAAAATTTCAAATATACAGAGTTCAACAAAAAGCCACAGGGCATGCAAAGGAACAGGAAGCAATTGCCCATTCAAAGAAACAAAATAAAGTGACAGAAACTATATCTAAAGAAGCAAAGCACGGAATTACTAATCAATGATGCTAACTCAAGTCTTCTAAATAAGTTCAATAAGCTAAATGAAAACATGGACAAAGAACTAAAGGAAATGTGGAACACTACACATGAACAAAAGGAGCAATTCAATAAAGAGACAGAAATTTTTGAAAGGAATCAAACAGAAATTCTGGAACTGAAAAGTACAATTGAAAAAAAAATTCACCAGGGGAGTTCAAAGCAGGTTTGAACAACCAGAATAATCAGCAAACTTGAAAACAGGATACTAAAATTATTCAGTTTGAAGAGAAGAAAGAAAAAAGAATGAATAAAAAAGTGAACAGAGCCTAAATGAATGAGACATGATTAAGTGGACCAACATATGCATTATGTGAGTCCCAGAGAAGAGAAAGAAAAGCAGAAAAAAAAAAATGGAGATATAATTACTGAAAACTTCCCAGATTTGGCAAAAGACATGACTATACACATGCAAGAAGTTTACAGAACTCCAAATAGGATAAACTCAAAGAGAATCACACCAAACTGCATTATAGTCAATCAGTCAAAGGCCAAAGACAAAGAGAAAATTCTAAGGGCAGTGAGATAGATGTAACTTGTCATGTACAAGAGATCCTCAATAAGAGTAAATGCTGATTTCAAGTAAAAAACCATGGAGACCAAAAGCAGTGGAATGTTATACTTAAATTGCTGAAAAAAGAAAACAGCCAACCAAAAATTCTATATCCAGTAAAGTCATCCTTAAAACTGTAGAAAGTTGTTACTACTAAATTTTTCATGTTCTTCAGATGAAAGGAAAGAATGACAGACAGGAAACTACATGGGTAAATATAAATATAAATTACTGTATTTCTGATTTGTAACTTTTTTATTTCTTAAATGATCTAAAGTTCTTATGCATGCACGATAATCACAAATCTATATTATTGGCCAATGGAACTGTAAAGACTTAATTTGTGACAAAGAAAACAAATGGGAAGGACAGAGGAGTACAGAAGAGACTGTGTATGATAGTGAAGTTAAGTTGGAATCAATTCAAACTAGATGGTTACAGCTTTAGGATGTTAAATGCAAATCCCATGGTAACCACAAAGGAAATTGTAAAAAAAAAAAAA
>JAQZBX010068068.1:0-15818 GCA_029593785.1 Cabassous unicinctus
AAAGACCAAAAAAAAAAAAAGGCAAGGGAACTGACTAGATAAAAGAAAACTAAAAAGATTAAAAGAGACTAAAACACTAACAATTAAATGCAAAGCATGATTTCTGATCGGATCTTAGATTAGAAAAAAATACATACATAAAGGACAATATTCAAACAACTGAGGAAATTTGAATATGGACTATATAATAAATAATAATATAGTATCAATGTTAAATTTCCTGAGTGGGATGCATGCTGAAATATTTTGGGGTGAAGTGTCTGCAACAAGATCTCAAATGGATCAGAAAAAATTTATATATATACACACATACACAAACACATTTTCATGCATTAGAGAGGGAGAAAAAGCAAATGTAACAAAATACTAACCATCAGTCAATTTAGGTGAAGGGTATGAGGGTGTTTACTGTACTATTCTTGCAACTATTCTGAAGGCTTGAAAGATTTCAAAATAAAAAGCTGGAGGGAAGTAAATAAATAAATTCAATCTCCTCCCCTCTCCCTAACAATATTCATTTCATGCCTTTAGATATCTTTCAAATAATAGAGCTTGAGGCACTGGTACTTTTATTTAGTGGCATTATAGAATTTATCTAAACATCCTTAAGAAGAAATAACATCAGAAGTCAGTTACTAGGCTTAGAGCACATATGTCAATTTTAGTGCCAGCTTATTACTTCATATCAGCATGGCAATATGAGGCACATTTTAATTTTCCAAAAATCATTTTAAAGGTAAAGAAAGTATAAGAAGAACAACCCAGATATTCTTGTTTCTGATACTGACAAAGCAATCCAGAAGGGGTTTCAGATTTATAACCACGTGTTTTAGTGTCCTAGCTGCTAAAACAAATCATACCATACGAGTTGCCTTAACAACTGAAATTCCTTGGCTCACGGTTTCAGAGGGTAGATGGCTTGCTTTCACCTGGAGTCAGTGTCTTCTGGCTGGCCGGCAATCTTTGGGGTTCCTTGGCTTTTCTGTCACATGGCAATGCACATGGCAATGTCTTCTCCTTTCTCTCCTGTTCAGTTGACTCCTGGCTTCTGGCTTCTTCCTCTGGTTTCTCTCTACATCTACCTTATAAAGGACTCTAGTAATCAGATTAAAGCCCCACCTGATTCAGCTGGGCCACACCTTAGCTGAAGTAACATCTTGAAGAGATCTTACTTACAATGGGTCCACACCAACTAAAACACAGAACAAGAACAAGAACAAGAACATGTCCAAACTGGGGTACACAATTCAATCCACCACACCATCCTAGTTAATTCACAAATGCATTTTTCTTTCCCATATAAGATTCAGTCAATAAATAGATCTTTATTTGTGGTTAAAAAAACAGGATGAACAAAACATGAAATTCTCAATTTAATAATTAAGATAATTTTCAAAAGACTAAAAGAGAGCTTTTTACTGTATGATTGTGTTACTATGAACCAAATATATTGTGTAACATGTTTGATTCAAAAAAAAATTTATATGTATCCAGTATCTTTAATTGAGAAATGTATGTATTTATTCATCTGTGTTTACTTTTTAGTTTTTAATTGTTTATATATTCAATTATTAAACGTACAAAATAAAGTTTAAAATTTTTTTGAAAAAAACAGAGCTTTCATGTGTATGAAAAGAAAACTGAGACTCTCAAAGAGTTAAGATCACATAGCTAGTCACCATTAATAAAGCCTTTCTAGATCTACTATCTCCTAAGTATCACAATTAAATAAATAGAGAAGTGGAATATTGTGACAGATTAAATTAAATTAAATTAAATTCTGTGAGTATGTTACTTTATATAACAAAAGGAATTTTGCAGATCTGATTAAAGGTATGAACCTTGAGATGGTGAGATTACTCTGGATTACAGGGTGAGCCCATAAAACAGAGACTTTTCCTGGCTTGGTCAGAGAGAGAAAAGACTGAAGAAGGAAAGATTCAAAGTGTGAGAGGGACCTGAACTGCTGAAGGCCATAAGCCAAGGAATGTGGATGGCCTCTAGAAGCTGGGAGCAGGGCGTAGCTGACATCCAGCAAAAAGCAGGATTTCAGTACACAACCTCAAGGAACTGAATTTTGCCAATAACCCAAATGAGCAAAGAAACACATTCTCTCCTAGAGCTTCCAGAAAATAATACAGCTCTGTTGACACCTTGATTTCAGTCTATGAGATCTCTGTCAGACTTCTGACCTACAGAACTGTGAGATGATCTATTTGTGTTGTTTAAGCTACTAAATTTTTGGTAATTTGTTACAGCAGTGATTGAAAACTAATACAAATACAGAATTAAGTTTATTGTACAAGTCACCAATAGGATTCTGTGGTAAACACTGGATTCAATCAGGAAAAAAAAAATCCGCATAAAAGATTTGGGTTATAGCATAAGATTAAGGAATTTGCCAATAACAACAATGTGGTGCCTTGGAGCTATGTACCCCAGAAAAACATGTTCTTAAACTTAATCCATTCCCCAATGTGTGAATTCATTGTAAATAGGAACTTCTGATGAGGTCACATCAGTTAGGGTGTGGCCCAATTGACTCAGGATAGAGGGATCTTAATCCTATTACTGAAGGCCTTACAGGGAAGGCCACACAGTGAGAAAAGCCAGAAGGAACAGCCAGAAGCTGACTATCCCTTTAACCCAGAAGAGAAGCCAAAGCCACCATGTGCACTGCCATGTGACACAGTCTTCTGGGAGAAAGCATTGCCTTATGACATCTTGATTTTGGACTACTCCTAATCTCAAAAAACCACGAGCCAATAAATTCCCATTGTTTAAGCCAACCCATTGAATGGTATTTGAATTGGCAGGTAGGAAATAAAAACAAACAATAACAAAATGCATGCCACCAGCTTCAGTTGCACTAAATTAAGTAATTAAAGATAGACAAGCTTTCTTCTCTTTTTCAAAAACCTAAGCTGAAAAATATGGTCCTCAATTCAAAGTACAAGTTTTATAAAGTGAATTTAATTGCTATAATAACTGAATTAACCTGTGAAACACATCCATTTGTATCTTTCAATTATTTGTTATTTGTTAGGTGTTAATTATTTTACAATAACACCTTTACCCGAACAATAAAGGTATATGGAAACAGAGTTAGATGGTGAACTACAAAGGCAGACCTATCTAGTTTTATAAGCTTCGGGGATAAAGTAAGTCGAGATCCTGTTAAAAAGTAGCTTTGAGTCCTTGTATATTATTGTGTTAGGTACAAACTTCTGAAGAGCAATACGCACTACTAAATAGAAAAATCTTGCAGGAAAAAAATATTTTTTTAATGCAAGCAATTAGAAGGCACAATGCAAGAAAAAGAAAAAAGAGATAAGATACTTATAAGTAATATGGGGGATAGTGATTATACCAACCAGGAATCAGTAGGTTAAGAGTTCTCTTTCAGATTCTGATTTTATTAAATAGTAGCATATTGAGAATCTAGTCCCTTCTGCCTGGCTTCCTTGTTCCAGCTACCTCAGGCTAAACAAAACTCTTCCTTTCAACTTTAAATAAGATGATTCTTAGGATGACACAAGGTTTGCTACTAGTGGATTCCAAAGTGTACTAGGCAGTAGAGAATAGGAAATTCGGCTTGTGTGTGCAAGGGACAGAAACACTTTTGTTGATGAGACTCTCTTGCTGATGAGGGTCTATGAAAGCAATCTTTTCTGGTTCTCTTATCTCCCAGATCTTTTAAGGCTGGGATGCTCCTGGGCATAGTCTTTGAAACTCTTCCCTTCCTCTACTCACACTCCCGTAATGATTTATTCAATTCATTTTTTTAAATAACATGTATAGACTGGTGACTCCCAAATTAATGTTTTCAGCCTAATCCTTTAGGATGAACTTGGAGCATACCTGTACAACTGGAGCATATCTGTACAACTGCCTACTCCACATCTCTACTTGAATGTAAACAGGTGTCTTAAACTTAACATACTAAGGTGAATTTCTGATCAGCCACTCCAAATTGTTCACTCATCTCTGTCAATGACAGCACCATCTTTCAAGATGCTCAAGTCAAAAATCTTGATCCCTTTCTTCCTCTCACTCCTCATTATCCGATCCACCAGCAAATCCTAGGGGTTCCACCTTCAAAATATATCCAGAATCAGATCACTTTTCACCACCTGTCTATCACTCCAATTCAAGCCACCATCTTTTCCCAGCCCCTGTTCATCTTTAATAATGTAGCAGACAAAAAACAAAGTTAGGTCATGTCATTCCTCTACTACAATCCTTCCAAAGACTTTCTCTCTCACAAAGAAGTACAACCAAGGTTTTTACAATGGCTTACAAGGACCTTTATAATTTGTAGCCACCCTAGACCTACCCACAAATCCCTCTCTAACATCATCTTTTATTATTTTCCTCCTCAATCACTCTAAGCCAGCAATACTGTCTCTCTGATGCCCTGCTGCAGGACCTTTGTATCTGCTCCCTCTATCTGGACTATTCTTCTCCCAGATAACTGCATTGCTTACATCCTCACCTCCTTTGAATTGTGTTCAAGTATTATCTTCTCAAGGAGACTTTCCCTGAGGACCCCATTTTAAAATGCAACATCTCACCTTTAGCACTCCCTACCTCTTCCCCTTCCATGTTTTTTTTTTTCTAGAGCACTTAAAACTTTCTAAAATATTGTAAAATTTATTTTGTTTACTGTGTTACACTTCATTAGGATATAAGCTCCACAAGGCTAAGGATTTCTGTTTGTTTTACTCACAATGAACCCCCAGAACTAAGAACAGTGTCTGGCACATAGAAGGCAATAAATATTTATTAAATGATTAAGAAGGAGAGAACAGAGGGAGGGGCAGAAGAAAGAAGGTAGAGAGGGAGAAAGGGGGAGAGGTTCTTATAATGAAAAGCATCCTGAAATCCCAGAATAAAGGTACTCTTATGAGTTCCACTGAAGACATCCTTTTCCATTTGGGACTCAGATACACCTTAAAATAATGCTCAGTGGAAATCCTAGTCAAAATTGTAAAGTGTCAAGAAAAAGCCTGGCCTACATTTTATTTAAGCCCATAACTGGAACAATATAAGAATTTACAGCTCTTGAACATGTCTAAGTTTTGTTGTTGTGTTTTTTGTTTTTTTTTTGGTGGGGGGCTTTTTTTGGTGGAATAGTATTTAGGCAGTAGAATCAAAGCAAATAAATGATAAAGGAGAAAACAGTAAAAATGACTGAGATTTTGGCTTCGTGTCTAGTTAGAAGAGCCAGTCTACCACACTGACATTTGAAAAGTAACTCCTTGGGAAGCAGATGTGGCTCAAGCGACTGGGCTCCCATCTACCATATGGGAGGTCCAGGGTTCGATTCCTGGAGCCTCCTGCAAAAGGAAAGCTGGCCTGTGCAGGAGTGCTGGCCTGCGCGGAGAGCTGGCACAGCAAGATGACGCAACAAAAAGAGACACAGAGGAGAGACAATAAGTGATGCAGCAGACCAAGGAGCTGAGGTGGCGCAGGAGATTGAGCACCTCTCTCCCACTTCGGAAGGTCCCGGGATCGGTTCCCGGTGCCACCTAAAGAGAAGACAAGCAGACACAGATGAACACATAGTGAATGGACACAGAGAGCATACAGCAAGCGCAAAACAATGAGGGGGTGGGGGAAGAAGTAAATAAATAAATCTTTAAAAAAAGAGAGAGAGAAAAGTAACTCCTTGAAGTCTTTTCACGTTTCAAATAATTCATTAATGTGCTCTTTATTTTTAGTTTATTAAAATTGGTTTTTAAAAATATATTATTTATAGCAAGCAATTCCTCAATATTTTTCATGTTATATCTGTGAACAAATTACTTCAAAATTTTGCAGCTTACATCTGAGTGGAAAATTAATGTTATTTGTTTCCACAAGCTGTAGAACTAGATCTAGATTAAAATTCTTAAAACAAAATGAGTTTTTTTCTGACAGCGTTAGAGTTCTCACAAACACACACACATACATACTCACACAAGTGATAAAAGTCACTTCAAAAATATAAGCACAATATAAAAACTAGAAAACTGACTGGGTAATGCATTCAAAAAGCAGTGTGTGAATGCATAGTGAATGAATAAATAATGCTGTATTTAAAGACCATGACTGACCTCTGAATTTATCACTCCAAACAGCCATTAGATGAAATATTGGCTCACTGTTAATGGCCAGGGTGGAAGTTGCGATGAGTAAAGTATTAACATCATCTAGTTAATGCACGAATGGCTAGGGACCCTCACTATAATCAAGCTGCAACCAAGTTTGACAGTGAAACTAAACCTAATTTTATTTGTTTTTTTTTTTCCCCCAGGAATAGAAAATGTTGAATTCTCTCCAGAGCATCAACAGTTATTCTGAAATTTTAATAGACTGTGGAACATCACACTAGACTAGAGATTCTCTTACTACAGTGTAAACTCCTGGAGGGCTTACTTCCCTCTATATTTCCTGTATCTAATACAATTTTATGGCTTATTATGGATACTCAATAAATATCTGTTGAAAGTCAAGTGGGGGGGTGCAGTATGGTGGGAGTGAGAGATTGGGGATCAGAAGACTATGGTTCTATTTTGGGCTCTACTCCTAAATGAGTGACCCCAGGCAAGGCATGCCATCATCTAAGAGGCACTATGGTGGAAAGAGAATGGGCTCTGGGGCCAAGGCATTTTAAATGCCAGCTCTACTAGTTACCAACCTTAGGCAGATTGTTTAGCCTATGTGAGCTAGTTTCCTAACCTGTAAAAACAAAGAAGGGGGGAATTATACCTATTTCATAAGATTTGGGAGGAAAGGAAGTGGCGTATGATAAATACTGAAATAGTAGTTTCCTTCTTCCGAACCTTCTTCAGACATCACTTTTCCATTTAGTAATTAATTAATCCAGTCAACTAATATTTTACTAAATTCCCAAAAGAGATCAAGATTGGTACCAGGAATACACAAATAAGACATGACAGAGATAAGATAAAGAAATAGATAAATTACAATATAACAATAATAGGTACTCTAACAGAGTTTTGAGGTAAGCATTATGAGAGCACAAAGGATAAAGCAACTAATTCTAAGGTTGTTAAATAAGTCCTCACAAAGGAGATGGTGTCTGGTTATGCTTTGAATAGTCAAAGCTTGCAAGGCAAAGAGCACTGACCTAGCGTTACTCATCCATACAATGAGGAACTGGGTGCTTTCTAAGAGTACAGTCTGTTTGTAACTGTATTCATTCATACAATATTTACTGTGTGCATACTTTATTTCAGACATTGTTCTTATCTGTAATTACTGAGAATGCAAGCCAGTCCCTGTACTAGAGAGGCATACAAAGTCCAGTGGAGAAATTAGACAGAAAACAAACTATAAATTGATGCAATAGGTTCTCTAAGAGAGGCACATATAAAATACCAAGGAATCATAGAGAAGGGAGTGGTTAAATTTGCCTAGGGCAATCTAAGGAGGCGTCATAATGGTGGTGACATTTGAGCTGGATTCTGAAGAATGAGTAGGAGTTTGCTAAGTAGAAAAAGGAACAGGAAGAGCATTTTGGGTAGAGGGATCAAAAAAGATATAAGTATCAAGAATAACACTCAGAGTTGTATATAAACTGATTGGGTTTGTGTTTTTTTTAAGCACCATTTCAAGAATGGAAATAAAGGAGCAGATGCAGATTGTTGGTGGAAGAGAGGTAAAAGGTGGACAATAGTAAATTTAGTTCCGTACATGTTGAGTTTTCAGTGCTTATGGATTGGTCATACTGTTGGAATTATACAGAAATTGAAAGTACTGTTCCTGAATTTAAATTTCTCTCTGGATACCATCCTCTCTTCCGCTTCCAAGGCTATATTGCCTTTGTTCAGGTAGGTCTTTACCATTTTTCATCTGGATAATTATAATGTTCTTCTAATTAATCTCCCAGGCATGTGTGGTAGAAACAACATGATCTTTGAGAGGTACACTTTGAGTTCAAATCCCAGCTCTGTCCACTTACCTTCCAGATGATCTAGCCTGAAACATTTAAGCTTTCTGCATCTCAGTAATGAAGACTGAATGAGATAACATAGATAAAGCATCTAAAACAATGTCTAACATACAGCAGGTGCTGAATAAATGGGAATTATGCACTTGGCAGAGACTGATAATCATCCAATACACACTCTTTTCTCCTTTCTTTTAAAAATATAACACCCACATTTCCCAGCCTTGCTTGCAGATAGACATGACCTTGTGACTAAGTTCTGGCCAATAGGTTGTGAGCATAAAGTGATATACGGAACATCCTGATCACATACTTTTAAAAAAGCTCCTTGCCTTCCACTTCTTTTATTCCTTGTTCCACAGACAAGAATATGAATGTGGTGAAGTTGATTCAGATTCATCTTTGCAGACAAGAGCAACACCTTAGGGGATTATGGAATAAGAAGACAGAAGGAACTAGGTCCCTGGATGGTAGTATGGAACGGAGTGGTCCAACTCTCAGAACTGTCTGCTTGCTCAGACTTTTGCAAGTAAGAGAAATAAACCTATTATCTGCATGCAAAATTATGCCTACAAGTAATTTCATTTCACTACCGATAATCCATCTTTATCTTTTCAAGGCATGTTTGTTAAGCTAGTTTTCAGAATACCCTTATAATGTATGAATTCTCAAAAGGAACGTCACTACTGAAAAGAATCAAATGAAGAGAAAAAAATAAACTTGTCATATATGGGAATTTGTGGCAGCATGTTAAAAATGAAAAAAAGAATGTATCTCTTCCATTGAACATTACCCTGCTGCTTCATGACTATTCATTTGATAAGATTTATTCAGAGTAAAAGCATCCTGGATTTTCAATTAAATATGAAATACAACTTTCAGTGGGAAACATTAGTAGAAAGGCTGAGGGGGAAAAAAACCTATATTCTTACCTTTTGCTTCCTCCCCAAAAGTAAAGCTTTAGACATCTGTCACTAAGCAGGAATCTCCCCTATTAGCCCAAGAGGGAAGTTGATTCCTGGGACCAGTGTATAAACAACCACTTAGTTTTCCTGTTTTCCCAGAAGCAAACTGATAATGTTCACTGGTACCTTACCAGTGAAACACTTTCTTTATTCTTTTCTGTGAGCTGAAAAAAATATATATTACCAATAGCATAAAAACTTATACACTGAATGGACAAAAATGAGAACCTTTGTCTTAGCTTGCCAGGCTGTTGTGACAATAGGTTGGCTTAAACAAGAGGAATTATTGGCTCATGGTTTTGAAGTTAGGTGTAGTCCAAACTCAGGATATCAACAAGGCTTGCTTTGTTGTAGTGCTCTGGTACTGGCTACCAACAATTTTTGGGGTTCCCTGGCTTATAATTCTGCCTCCTGTCACACAGAGATGTCCTCTCCTTTCTAGCTTTTGTGACTTCCTGGTTCTCTTCACAAGGCCTCCAGTAATTGGGATTAAAACCCACCCTGGTCTAACTCACCACACCTTAACTAAAAATAACATCTTCAAAAAGGCCCTTTTTACAAATGGGGTCACACCCATGCGTATGTGGATTAAGATTAAGAGCATGTCTAAACTGGGGTACATAATTTAATCTACCACAACTTTGGCTGCTGAACTTTAATAAATCTGAAAGCCATTAAAAGCAGACTGCAAATTGTTCAGGTTATCAAAAGCTTCTACAACTTCCACAACGGCTTCAAAAGCTTCTACAACTTCCACAACAGTTTCTGACACCAACTGCAAATACTACAGTCACTTAATCTAATTCATTTGCGACTTTACCCAGAGTTAGGCCAGACTCCACAGGTTAAAGGCAATTCTCTACAAGATTGCCCTTTAGGCCCAGACCACCTACCTTTCTGACCAACTGACTACAAAGTCAGGAGTTCCTACCACCCCTTCAAATTCATTAGTTCATTAAAACAACTCACAGAATGAGCTATATTTATGCTTATTGCTTTATTATACAAAGAAGACATCAAAGAAGAGATGTATAGGTGAGCTCTGGGAGGGTCTCAAACTTAAGCCTCTGTGTCCTCTCCCTGTGGAGTCAGAACATGTCACCCTCCACATAGAGATGGATCTTATCAATCCTAGAAGCTACTTATGGCTTCAAATGTTCTAAGTTTATGGCATGAGGGGTGACCTCATTACATAGGCAAGATTGAAGGAATCAATGCCTATGTGCTTGAACTCAATCTGCAACCCCTACTCTCTTCCCAGCGGTCAGGGAGGTGGGCTGATATGTTGTGGCTCAAAGTCCCAACCCTCTCATCACATGGTTGGTCTTTCTGGTGTGGACAGTTCCCACCCTAAGGCTGAAGCTGTGACTGGCCCTACCCCTGTAAGTTCTTACAGGGCCCACCAGGAAGAACAGGAAGATTTTCATTATACTACACGAGTTCTAAGAAAACTTTCTTCATCACAGGAAAACAAAGGAGGCTAAACACTATAAAGTCCTCTAAGTCCAATATTGTCCAGGAATCATTTATACAAATTCTTTCATATCTTGTGGGTAATTAAATAATTATGGATGTGCAAAATTATATTACTTTACATCTCCTTAGCATAGTGATTAAAAGTATGAACCATAAAGTCAGATTGCCTGAACTCAAATCATTGGTCCACCACTTAATATTTTTGTGTCTTAAGGCAAGTTATTTTATCCCTCTGCCTCAGTTTCTTCATTCATAAAATGTGGGTTATTAATAGAACCAAACTTAAAGGGACTTATGAGAACTTAACAATTCAATTATATGTGCTTGAAATAGGTGCTATTATTGTTGTATTCCTAGATTTCTTAGGTTTTTCTTCCATGTGTAGGAATGAATATTTATTTATGTATCAATCATATATTAAAATACAATATGAAATAAGCATATGCCTAAAGTCCTGCAAAGTCACTTGCTTTATTTTTTTTTTTTCGTTTTTTTTTCTTTTGTATTGCTTACTTGCTTTAATTTAAAGCTTCAATTATTCAAAAGGCTTGTGGTTACAATTTCTATAGACTACTTATTTAACTCATTCAACAACTGATTACTGAGTACCTACTATGAGGAAGGTACAGTAATAGCTGACATATAAAAATGAAAAGATATAGTCTTTGTTCAAAAGGAGTTCATGGTCTAAAGCAGCTCTAACAGAAATATAATGTGAGCCTCAAATGTGAGCCATATGGAGAACTTTAATTTTTCTAGTGGCTACATTTTTTTTTTTAAAGTAAAAAGAAACAGGTGAAATTATTTTTAATAATATATTTTATTTAACCAGATATATCCACCTTATTATCATCTCAATGGGTTATCCATATTTAAAATATGTTGCAGAGCGGGTGTAGCTCAGTGGTTGAGCACCTGCTTCGCATGTATGAAGGCACAGGTTCAATCCCTGGTACCTCCTAAAAAAATGTTAACAAGAATACCTTTTTTTGTACTGAATCGTCAAAATTCAGTATGTATTTTACACAAAAAGCACATCTCAATTCAGACACTAAATTTTTATCGGAAATACTGATCTTTACCCATTTCTTCCCCTCTTCACCTACTGGCACACTACAAAAGCTAAGAGCTACACTGTCTACTATGGTAGCATCAGCCACATGTGGCTTATATTTATATTAATTTATAGTGAATGAAATTTAAAATTCAGTTCCTCAGTCACACTAGCCACATTTTAAGTGCCCAATAGCCATTTGTGATTAGAGGCTACCATATTGGACAGTGTCTAGAAAGAAGACAAATGTGTAACAACTACATCTACATAATTTCTATAATGGAAGTAACTGCAAAGTATAACAAGAGCATGAAAGAAGTACCACCAAAATCTACCCAAGAGAAACACATTACAGAGGAAGTGATCTTTCATTCAAATAAAAGGGAATTTGCTAGTTGGGAGACAGTGTTACAGGTAAAAAGAACAAAACCATCAGAAAAGTCCCAGAAGTTTCAGAGGGATTATTAGGAAAGCTATAAATAGCTCAGGAGTACTAGAGTCATGAAGCTGGTCAGGTCTTGGGCAGGGATCAAATCCTAAAAAGTTTTATAGTTCATGATGTAACTTTGCAGGATACTAGAGATTTATTGAAGAATTTTATTCTCCCTATACTTGTGGCAAAACTTGAAGAAGAAGTCAATGATGAAATGGAGGGAATGGGGAGCTTTGATTCTTCAAAGCTGTGTCAATCCAAGAGGCTAAATAAAATTAAATTACAAAATTTATGAGCACAAATATGTAAAATAACAGTTTGGCGAACTTTACCTCAAATAAGTGTAACTGGCTATTTACCAACTTCATCAACAAAGAACTTTTATTTTTAATAGTCAACTTGAAGAAACTTTAAGATCCTATTTCTTTGGAGAGTTTTAGAAACTTGGTTCGGAAATTAGTCTGGAGGGACTTTGGACGATGATGCTAAATAATTTCTGCATGCAACAATCTCTTTTAGTGGAAACCAACTCTGAAAATTTCATAGTCAAAAGGCTGTATTGTTTAACTGCCATCAAGTTCTCGGAATATAACTTAGAATTGTTCTAGAATGTGTTGTTGTCTAAGCAGTCTTAGAATATTGAGCTATCACATATAACACAGAAGGATTAAAAGTTTAACACAAAATAAGTAAAATAAAGAATAAAGGTGAAAAGTTCTAAAGAAAATATTTTTGTTCCCCTAAATCATAAAATAATGAAGAATAATGGCACAGCTACATATCCCAAACAATAAAATATTATTTTTAAAACCATATTCTAAATCTAAAGCAGATAAGTATGAAAACCTTTAGAAGTGGTTGATCAGATTCAACCTCACTGGAGCTAACACTTGCACTCTTTGGAGAAACATATTCTTTTTTAAGGAAACAAAGAATAGTATCCAAAATAGTATTTAATGTACAAGTATATTCTGACTGCTCAAAACTGGCCTACTGAATTGATATTTGGAAATTAATTTCTATAGTAAATATTTTTAAAACTTTTCCTCCATTTTAATTATTTGTAACTCAACATACATACTACATCCTTCAGAGCCTTTGTTCTTTATAATCCTAAGCAATACTCACATAACAAAATAACATGCTAAAGTAAAAAATTTAGACTTTTTAAAATTAAATGCTATTTCAATTCATCTTATCATTTAGATAGCAATTATTACAGTTTATACAATGAAGTCCTGAAAAGCTAAAGAAATCTAGATAGCAGGTATAGTTCACTTAAAGGATTAAATGTATCCCAGAAAATTTGGATTTGCTTAACAAAGATTTCAATTTTTCCCCACTGATTTTCATCATAAAATCAGAAACACAGTCTAGTATTCAGTGTTTTATGTCTCAGGCAAGTAAAAAATCCTAGAATTTTTTTTTTTAAGGTACCAGGGCCAGGGATTGAAACTGGAGCCTCGTATGTGGGAAGCTGGTGCTCAACCACTGGCCACTTCAGCTTCCCTGAGTTTTTTTTTGCTTTTTCAGGAGGCACCGGGAACCAAACTTGGGACCTACCATGTGGGAGGTGAGTACTCAACCACTTGAGTCACATCTGCTCCCAACTAGTAGAATATTTTGAAGGAAGGAAGGAAGGGAGGAAGAGAGGCAGGCAGGCAGCCTGGCCGGCTTCCTAGAGAGTAGACAGCTTTAATATCTTAATTTAAGGTACCAATATCTCCCTGGCTGACAACTCCAATTCCAGGTACGCTACCAATTCCTTTCAATCCCCTAAAGTGAATTAAAAGAAACTGTCACCAATTACCATTTCTTTACTCCTCTTCATAGCAAAATCCCTTTAAAAAGTTGCCTCTACTGGTTTTCTCTACTTCCTCACTTAGCCCACTGCAAATAGGCTTTTGGCCCCAATGGCCAAATATCTAGGTGCTTTAACAAAATATATCAATATACTGAAAATATCCAAGACATTTCTTCTTTTGAATCCTTCATGGAAAAGCAATGTAAAACAATAATCCTATGAAGCATAGTAAAAAAAGTGATAGTTAATGAAAAGCTATCAATGACCCCAGCATTTTACGTTTTCCAAAATTAGTGAAATAATAACTAATTTAAGTGCAAGCATATAAAGCTAGCTACATCCTTAAAAGCAAGATTAGGTGAAACATAACATCTCTATCCAACTATCAATAATACTTAGAAATTTAAAACAATAAAAAGAAAAGGATTTCAGAGCATGATGAAAATAATTTACTCTTTCCTCCTCACTTTTCAGTAAAAGCAGACTTTTTATAAGATGGGACCCAAAGGTGCAAAAGCTGCATTATCTGCATCTTTTGTTTTTCAATCCCATTAAATTTTTTAAAAATCCATCTACATACGGAACAAAGTTATTGCTATCTACAAAATGCAGTATGCAAATTCTACTTTCTCTCCTAACATTCACAGTTTGAAACCAATTTCTGGGGCATAACCTCCATTAAATTCCTCCATTAGTGGGCAAAAGAAAAGTATGTCCAGAATTCTATACTCGGGTTACATCCTGGCCATTCTTAGTCATATGAAACTGTTTTTCCCCTGTGATTAACTCTGGTCCCCTGAATTTCCACCCCTTTTCCTAATATTCAGCTCTTTCTTGCCAATCTCTGGATTCCAGTGATACAGGGATTTTTTAAAAGGAATTAGAACCAAAAGAAATAAGGGCACTAATAGCTCTATTTACAAGGGGAAATAAAGGAAAGTTGCTCAGCATCCCAAAAGAACGAGAAGTCAGATTCAAAGGGGTTAAAGACTTTGAGAACAAAAAGAACTTTAGGTATCATTCAGTTTACTCTTTCCTGGTTTTACAAACCAGGAAAGAGAAAATACTGCATATCAAATTCATTCCTTAATTTATTAATTCCTTGAAATTCCATATTTTAGAACAATACTCACTCAACAACGCAAAGAACAGAATGACCTATTTTCAGAAACATGTTATAGTCTCCATATATTTAGTGAGCTTGATTTCTACGAAGTACAAGTCAAAGCATTTCATTCATTCCACAAATATATGTTGAGCACCTATTATGTGCCAGGAACTGTGAAATCAGCTGGGGTGGGGAGGAGGCACAAAATTCCCTGCCCTCACTTAGCTAACATACTATACAAAATAAGGAAATAAAACATAGTATGGACGACTTCTGGGAAGATGGCGGACTAGTAAGACACGGGAATCTCTTCTCCAGAAAAATAGCCAGAGAACAGGTTGAAACAGCCCCAAAAAAGATCTTCTAGGGTTTAGGACAGCAGGTGAAGGCTGCACACCACCCAGAGGAGAGAGGGGTAAAAGAGGAAAATCGAGACGACAGAACCGTGAGTTGGAACCAGCAGCCGCTGCTGCTGCCGGCACCCTCCCCCACACGCTTTAGAATTTTCGGGCCTCTGGGCCTGTGACTACTGACAAAGGGGGCTCCAGAGATCTACCATTCCCGGAAAGGGAAGACAGAGGGACACAGCCTTAGGCTGACTCAGGTTCTGATCTGCAAATTTGGGCTGCAGAGCCCCACGGACCCTTCCACACAGTGGTTTGCCTAGGGAGCCTAGGAAGGACTGGAGAAATCCGACCCTCCCAATCTCCCTCTCTTCTAGGCTGGACTAATTGTTGAGGACTCCACAGGAGAGGGGAGAGAGAGCCTGGGGCTGATCCTGCTTTTGACTCCCAGGTTTGGTCTGCCCTGTCCCAAGAGCCCTTCCAGGCTGGGTGGGGCTGCACCATTGTTTGCCTTGGAGCCTACAAGGGGCTAAAGATATACAAACCTCCCAATCTCCTCCTCTACTAACAGGGACTGATTGTTGAGGAGTCAGAGGGGAGTGGAAATATTTCCTAGCTGGGAAAAGGGAGGGGGCTACCAGAGAAGACTGGAGAACTGTCTCAGAAAGTTTGAATTA
>JAQZBX010068069.1:0-15813 GCA_029593785.1 Cabassous unicinctus
AATAGACTGTTCTTTCCCAGCTGGGTGGGTTTAACAGGCTTGTCAAAAATTACTTGGCCATAGATGTGACGGTCTGTTTCTGAACCATCAATTCAGTTCCATTGGTCTATGTGTCTGTCTTTACCATGCTGTTTATACCACTGTAGCTAGGTAATATGATTTAAAGTCTGGAAGTGAGAGTCCTCAAACTTCACTTTTCCTTTTTTAAGATGTTTCTGGCTATTTGGGTCCTCTTACCTTCCAGATAAATTTGATAATTATGTTTTCCATTTGTTTAAAAAATGCTAGTGGAATTTTTATTGGGATTGCCCTGAATTTGTATATCAATTTGGGTAGAATTGACATCTTTTTAAAAACATATATTTTTTAATTTTTTAAAAGTTACTTAGATTACATAAATGTTACACAAAAAATATATAGGGATTCCCTTGTGTCCCGCTCCCCACACCTCCTACACCCTCCCACATAAACAACATCCTTCATCGGTGTGGCACATTCATTGCAATTGATAAACATATCCTGGGGCATTGCCACTGAGCATGGACCATAGTTCACATTGTAGTTAACACTCTCCCACACAATTCTGCAGGTTATGGGAAGATATATAATGGCCTATATCTATTGTTCCAATGAGAATTGACATCTAAATGGTATTTAGTCTTCTAATCCAGGAGCATGGAATATTCTTCCAATTATTTAGATCTTTTAAAATTTCTTTTAGCAATGAATTATAGTTTTCTGAATACAAGTGCTTTACATACTTGGTTAAGTTTATTCCTAAATATTTGATTCTTTTAGTTGCTACTATAAATGGAGTTTTTTTCCCTGACTTCCACCTCAGATTGCACATTACAATTATATAGAAACACCACTGATTTTTGTGTATTGATCTTGTATCCTGACATTATACTGAAATTTTTTTTAGCTCTAGCAGCTTTGTTGTAGACTTTTTGGACTTTCTAGATATAGGATCATATCATCTGCGAATAGTGGAAGACTTACTTCTTCCTTTCTGATTTGGATGCCTTTTATTTCTTTTTCTTGCCTGATTGGTCTAGCTAGAACCTCCAGCACTATATTGAACAACAGTGGTGACAACGGGCATCCTTGTCTTGTCCCTGATCTCAATGGGAAAGCTTTCAGTCTTTCACCATTGAGCATAATGTTAGCTGTGGTTTTTTCATATATGACTTTTATCATGTTGAGAACATTTCCTTCAATTCCTATCTTTTGTAGTATTTTTATCAAGAAATGATGCTATATTTTGTCAAATGGCTTTTCTGCATCAATCGATAAGATCATGTGATTTTTCTTCTTTGATTTATTAATGTGGTGTATTATGCTGAATGATTTTCTTGTGTTGAACCACTCTTGCATGCCAGGTATAAAACCCACTTGATCATGATGAATAATTCTTTTAATGTGTTGTTGGATTCTATTAGCAAGTATTATTGAGGATTTTTGCTTCTGTATTCATTAGAGAAATGGGTCTGTAACTTTCTGTTTTTCATAATTTCTTTACCTGGCTTTGATATTAGGGTGATATTGGCCTCATAGAATGAGTTTGGTCGTGTTCCTTCTTCAACTTTTTGGAAGAGCTTGAGTAAGATTGGTATTAAATCTTCTTTGAATTCTTGGTAGAACTCACCTGTGAAATGGTCTGGTCCTGGGCTTTTCATTTTGTGGAGCTGTTTGATGACTGTTTCAATCTCTTTATTTGTGATTGGTTTGTTGAGGTCTTCTATTTCTTCTAGGGTCAGTGTAGATTGTTTGTACATTCCTAGGAATTTTTCCATTTCATCTACATTGTCTAGTTTTTTTCCATAAAGTTGTTCATATTATCCTCTTATGAACTCTCTTTATTTCTGTGGGGTCAGTAGTAATGTTCCTGTTTTCATTTTTTTTTTCATTTATTTGCATCTTCTCTCTTTTTTTCTTAGCCAGTCTAGCTAAGGGTTTGTCGATTTTATAAATCTTCTCGAAGAACCAATTTTTGGTTTTGTTAATTCTCTATTGTTTTTTTGTTCTCAATTTTATTTCTGCTCTGATCTTTGTTGTTTCATTCCTTCTGCTTTGGGGTTAGTTTGCTGTTCTTTTTCTAGTTTCCTCCAGCTGTGTAGTTAGGTCATTGATTTTAACTCTGTCTTCTTTTTTAATGTAAGCATAGAGTGCTATAAATTTTCTTCTCAACACTGCCTTTGCTGCATCCCATAGTTTCTGATGTATTGTGTTCTCATTGTCATTCATCTTGAGATATTTATTGATTTCTCTTGAACTTTCTTCTTTGACGCACAGATTATTTAAGAGTGTGGTGTTTAATCTCCATATATATGTGAATTTTCCCTGTTTCTGTGGCTTGTTGATATCCAATTTTATTCTATTATGATCAGAAAAAGTGCTTTGTATAATTTCAATTTTTTGAATTTATTGAGATCTGCTTTGTAACCCAACATATGTTCTATCCTGGAGAAAGATCCATGAACACTTGAAAAGAATGTATATACTGCTGTTTGGGGTTGCAGTGTTCTGTATATGTCTATTAGGTTTACACCATTTATCATATTATTCAAGCATCCTGTTTCTTTATCGATCCTCTGCCCAGATGTTCTATCCAATGCTGAGAGCGGTATATTGAAGTCTCAACTATTATTGTAGAGATGTCTATTTCTCCCTTCAGTTTTGCTAGTGTTTGTCTCATGTATCTTGGGGCATCCTCATTAGGTGCATATACATTTATGATAGTTATTTTTTCCTGGTGAATCAACCCTTTTATTAATATGTAATGTCCATCATTGTCTCTAATAACAGTTTTGCTTTTAAAATCTATATCATCTGATATAAGTATAGTTACTCTTTTTTTTTTTTTTTTTGGTTACCTCATGCATGGAATATCTTTCCAAACTTTCTCTTTCAATCTTTTGGTATCCTTGGGTCTAAGGTGAGTCTCTTGCAGATAGCATAGAGATGGCTCATATTTCTTATCCATTCTGCCAGTCTGTGTCTTTTGATTAGGGAGTTTAATCCATTAGAATTCAGTGTTAAGGTAGTTCTTATTTCATGCATTGTGATCTTTGTGTTTTATCTGTCATTTTATTTTCACTACTCTTTTGAAACTTTTAGTTACTGTTACTGATACAGTCATCATTTCTAGACTCTCTTCCAAACCTCTGTTTCCTGTCTTTTCTTTCCAGGCTGTAACACTCCCTTTACTATTTCCTGCAAGGATGGTCTTTTTGTTATAAAATCTCTCAGTTTCTGTTTATCTGTGAATATTCTAATCTTGCCCTCATTTTTGAAAGGTAATCTTGTGGGATATAAAATTCTTGGCTGGCAGTTTTTCTCTTGCAATATCTTAAATATATCATACCACTGTCTTTTTGCCTCCATGGTTTCTGATAAGAAATCTGCACTTAATCTTATTGGGTATCCCTTATATGTTATTCATTGCTTTTCTCTTTGTCTTTGACATTTGACATTCTGATTAGTATGTGTCTTAGAGTTAGACTATTTGGATTTATTCAGATGGGAGTATGTTGTGCTTCTTGGACAATGATATCTATGTCCTTCAATAGGGTTGGGAAATTTTCCACCATTATTTCTTCAAATATTCCTTCTGCCCCTTTTCTCTTCTCTGCTCCTTCTGGGTCACCCATGACATGTATGTTTGCGCATCTTGCTGTCATTTAGTTCCCTGAGACCCTGTTCAATTTTTCACATTCTTTTCTTCATTTGTTCTTTCGTATGTTTGCTTTTGGAGGCCATGTCTTCAAGCTCACTGACCCTTTCTCCTACCTCCTCAAATCTGCTGTTATATTACTTCATTGTATTTTTAATTTCATTTATTGCACCTTTCATTCCCATAAGGTCTGCTCTTTTTCTATGTATGGTTTCAAATTGTTCTTTGTGCTCCCCCAGTGTCGTCTTAATATCCTTAATCTCTTTAGCCATCTCATTGAATTTATTAAGGAGATTTGTTTGAACATCTATGATTAGTTGCCTCAACTCCTTTATGTCATCTGGAGGCTTATCTTGTTTCTTTAACTGGGCCATATCTTCCTGTTTCTTGGTATAGATTGTAATTTTTTATTGGTGTTTTAGCATCTGGCTTGCTAGATGTATTTATTCTGGGTGAAGTTTCTCCCTTTAGTTTAGGGCTTTCTTGTCTTTTCTCTCTTGCTCATTTTGTAGTAGGAGTTGAGGATGTAGTTGGTGTTGTAAGCTATAGAGGCTGAAGCTGCCCATGTTGCCTCAGGAATGAAAGCTTCTGCCACCTTTCTCCTCTGTCAGGGGTAGGGACAGAGCTGCAGCCATGTATAAT
The DNA here is from genome assembly GCA_029593785.1 of Cabassous unicinctus. NCBI lineage: Eukaryota > Metazoa > Chordata > Mammalia > Cingulata > Chlamyphoridae > Cabassous > Cabassous unicinctus. The sequence goes on from JAQZBX010068069.1 coordinate 4,319, forward strand.
AATCCAAGTTGGGCAGGACAAGACTGTCTATAGTTGCCCAGAGAGACTAATGAAGCTTCACACCCCCTCCTCCCCTACCTTGGGTGGGGATGGAGCTATAGTTGTGGGCAGCAGTCCATGCTGTGTGGGTCCAGAATGAACACAGTTGCCCAAGTAAACTGACGTAGCACCAGATCCCCTCCCTGCTAAGCATGGGAATGGACTCTCTGTAGTGCCCAACAATCTGAGTCATGTGCACTGAATATGCCTGCAGTTACCCTGAAAGGCTGAGGAAGTATTGCCCCTTCTTCCTTTAGGGGGTGGGAATGGAACCACCAACGCTCAATAGTTTGGTCCCTGTAGGCCAAAAATACCCGCGTTGCCTGGGGAGGCTGAAGAAACACCAGCTCCCTCCTTTCCTATTGGGGGGTGAGGGTGGATCCACAAGTGCCCACCAGAACAAGGTGTGTGAGCCAAAACACCTGCATTTACTCAGAGAGGCTGAGCAAAAACAGTCCATCTCTTGTCTTATTGGGTATAGGGGTGGAGACACAGGTGCCCAATGGTTGGGTTTGTGCAGGCCAAAAGTGCCTGCAGTTGCCCTAAGAGGCTGAGGGAACACCAGCCCCTTCCATCCTATCGGGTGACAAGAGTTGAAGCTGGACTCAAAGGCATTCAACAAACCAGTTCGTGTGGGCTGAAAATGCCTGCAGTTGCCCAGAGAGGCTGAGGATACCCAGCACCTCTCCTATCCTGTTGGGGGCAGAGATGTTGCCCCAGGTGACTGAATATTCAGTCTGTGCCCGTGGAGAGCATCTGCTGTTATCTAGAGAGCCTATTGCAGGTCCTTCCAGCTTCCTCTCTGCTGGAGGTGGGGCTGGAGCCTAGGCTAGGGCTGCAGTCTGATCTTGGTGGGAAGAAGCCAGTCCCTAACTTCACTGGATTTTCAGTCAGCCAGGCATCCCCTCAGGCCAGGGGCAGAGTCAAAATGGCAGCTACCAGACTTCCCAACTTGAACAGGCTCAAACCCTTGCTGTTTCTAGGGTTATACTTTAGCCAGTTGAGCCTACTAATCAGTAGCTGAGGTTGGTGGACAACTGTCTCTTCCTCTATCATTTATGGGAAATGGAGCTTCTAACTCCAGCCATGGAAGAGCTCCTGATGTGGCTTGTGCTGCTAGAGTAGGATGGGCACTGGCTTCTGCAGTGTGGCTTGCAGTTTCCCAGAGGTATGGTGCAGGTCCCCCCAGCTTCCTCCCTGCCAGAGGTGGGTCTGGGGTTTAGGCTAGAGCTGCAATCTGATCTGGGTGGAAAGAAGCCGGTCCCTACCAGCACTGATTTTCAATCTTCCCCACTTCCCCCAGGCCAGGGATGGAGTCAAAATGGTGGTTACCAGCTTCCTTCTGACCTGGACAGGCTCAAAGTTTAGCTGTTCCTAGGATTATACTTTAGCCCGCCAAATTTAGAAATCAGTAGCTGAAGTTGGTGCCACACTGTGTTTTCCTCCCCCGTTCTTTGGGAAATGGAATTTCCAACTCCAGCCACAGAAAAGCTCCTGAGGCGGCTTGTGCCATGGGCACCGAACTCCGTGGCATGGAGGACTCTACTCATGAATCCTTTCTGCAGATGGACAGTCTCCTCCTTCCATACTTTCAAGGATGTTGCAGGATACTCTTCTGGTCTCCTGGGTCCCCCTGACAGGTGCTTTAGATAGCTCTGGGTGATTACTGACTGCCCTGAAGCACAAGCTGACTCCAGGAGTTCCTTACTCTGCCACCATCTTGGCTTCCCCCTCCATCCCCTATTTTTTTTAAAAACATAGTAGTACAGTATATTATGTTGTATCTGTAAAATCTTCACATTAAAAAATTTTTGAACAAATGTCTCACTTGTGGTAAGGACTAACCTACTGTATTAGTCAGCCAAAGGGGTCCTGATGCAAAATACCAGAAATCTGTTGGTCTTTATAAAGGGTATTTATTTGGGGTAGAAGCTTACAGTTACCAGGCCATAAATCATAAGTTTCTTCCTTCACCGAAGTCTTTTGCCACCTGTTGGAGCAAGACAGCTGCCAACATTTGCCAGGGTTCACGCTTCTTGGGTTCCTCTTCCCAGGGCTTTCCTCTCTCTGGCTCAGGCTTGCTTTGTGCCACAAGGCCAGCTGTAGACTATCAGGCAAATGGCTGGCTTCTCTTCCCAGGACCTCTCTCTCTTCACAACCAAGCTCCTCTGTATGCTACTTCCCAGGGCTGCAGCTCAAGACTCCGCATCACAACTCCACTCAAAACTGCTCCCTCTGTCCTTTGTCATGCCTTTTATATTTGATTCCCCCACCCACCAAGGGGTGGGGCTCAATGCCCTACTGACATGGCCCAGTCAATACCCTGATCATAACTTAATCATGCCCAGATTAACAGACCAGTTTACAAGCATAATCCAATATCTATTTTTGGAATTCATAATTACATCAAACTGCCAAACTGCTACGCCTACCTACAGTGATAATCTAAAAAATAAAACCATCATTGTGACATTGATCAGTACTTCACACATCTAACAAATACTGAAGGTGGCAAATACCGTTGTTATAACTTCATTAAAGCCAAAAACTTAAGCACAAATCAGAATTAAGAGAAACTTCAGAATGTTCACATTTGCACCCATTTTTGGCTGAATTTTCAAGGATTCTGCATATAACAAAACCACAACTTTGAATCAAAATTAATATTAAAAACATTTAAGCCTTGTGACAAACTTATTCTACAGAAGCAAGGAAAACAGAGTGAATAGTAACAGCAGTATATTTCTAGGAGAGAAAGCAATCACTTATTTCCTTTATCATAAAACAGATGTCAGTGAGTCAACATTTTAATAACACTGACAAAATTATTCTCTGTTTAGGAATTTGCTTTTCACGTTGTGTTTTTAAAATGTATCTATTTTAATATACTTGGATTAAATTAAATTTATGCATCAAAAACATGCTCAGAATTCTAATCTTAAGCATAAACCATAATTTATCAAAGCATATTCCAAATACTATACAATAATGCTGCCATTGAGATTTATATGCTTCATCTGAAAGACTTATCTTACAAACAGGAGTTTTGCCCTGTTTCTCCAGATTAAATGTCCCTATGTCTAAAACTTTTAAGTGGTAATTTTAAAAGATTCAAATAATTCGTGCTATGCATTTTCCTTCATTGGACTTTATTAAGTTCTCCATATCCCTCACTCTTGTTTTTTTCCTTTCAGGCTGCAGCACCCCCTTTAGTATCTCTTGCAAAGCTCGTCTTTTGGTAACATATTCTATCAGTTTTTGTTTGTCTTTGAACTCACCCTCATTTTTGAAAGAAGTTTGCCAGATACAGAATTCTTGGCTGGCAGTTTTTCTCTTTCAGTACCTTAAATACATCATAGCACTTTCTTTTCCATGATTTCTGATGAGAAGTCAGCACTTAATCTTATCAAGTTTCCCTTGTATATTAAACTTTGCTTTTCTCTTGCCACTTTCAGAATCCTCTCTTTATTTCTAGTTTTTGTCATTCTGAATAGTAGCTGTCTTGGGGTAGGTCTATTCAGATTTATTCTGTTTGGTATGCGTTGTCCTTCTTGGACATTGATATTTAAGTCCTTCGTAAGGGTTGGGAAGTTCTCAGACATTATTTCCTCAAATATTCTTTAATCCCCTTTTTCATTCTCTTCTCTTTCTGGGACACAATTATGCAAATGTTTGTGTGAAACATTTGTCATTCAATTCCCTGAGACTCCATTCCATTTTTTCCATTCCCTTCTCTTTCTGTTCTCCTGTCTTTTCCAGTTCAGCTGTTCTGTCCTCAAAATCACTAATTCTGTCTTCAAGCAATTCAAATCTGCTCTTATGTGACTCTAATGTATTTTTAATCTCATCTATTGTGTCTTTAATTCCCATAAGGTCTGTTACTTTTCTTTACAGGCTTTCAAATTGTTCTTTATGCTCACCCAAAGTCTTCTTAATATCCTTTATTTCTTTAGTCATATTTTCTTTAAATTGAAGTGATTTTTGAAGTGATTTAGGAGAATTGCATGATTATCACTAATTAATTGTATTAAATCGTGTATCTCTTTAGGATATTTGGTTTGTTCTTTGGTGTGGGCTATCTCTTCCTCTTTCCTAGTACAGCTTGTAATTTTTTGCTGATGCCTAGGCATCTGAATACAATACATATTGGTGTATGTACTCGATAGCTAAGTTCTCTCTCTTGCCTATTTTTTTTCCCCATAGCTCTTCCCTTGATATTTGGTTCAACTTATTCTCAGTCTTTAAAATTGCCCAACTTAACTTTTCATAATCATGCCAGGGACTCACTATGGGGTGTAGATTTTCTCCCAGCAGTTTGGATACAGAGAGCGAGCAAGCAGTTATTGTCCATGCAGTTTCCAGACTGGCCAGCAGATGGCGCTAGTCAATGCACATTTCCATGAAGATATTTTAGTCTGGGCTTTTCTGTGTTCCTGTGTTGAATCTCCAGATCAGAGATTCAAAGTGTGCTCTGCTGGCTGAATTCACTAACGGAAAGCACCCTGACTCTCCCCTCCCTTTTCCCTTGAAATAGCTGACAGGGAGGAAGATGTCTGTTCCCCTCTCACTTGGCTACAGTGAGACAGGTTTTACCCCAACTTAATATCTTGGGCATGGGGGAGGGGAGTCCTTCCTGGCTGCCGCAGAGGCTTGGTAGCTCACGTTTTTCTTTTAGGCTTCTTTGTCTCTCTGTCCTTTGCCCTCCTGAGCGTTGTGTAGCACTGCCCTCATCTGCTGACCCCCCCACTGCAGGTCCCCCAGACAGCTTATGGTTCTTTCTCCTTTGTTATTGTGAGAGCATTCAGCTCTGCCTATTAGTCCTTTGCCATCTTCCCACAATTCCTTCTCATTCCATTTTATGGTTGAACAATATTCTATTCCATTGTGTGTATATATCACAATTTTAAAATCCATTCTTTGGTTGGTGGACATTTGGGTTGCTTCCATCTTTTGCAGTTGTGAATAGTGCCACTCTGAACATTGGTGTATAATCCATTTGAGTACCTGCTATCAATTCTTTTGGGAATATACCTAGTAGTGGGATTGACTGATCATGTGGTAATTCTCTACTTAAATTTTCTGAGGAACTGCCAACCTGTCTCCCACAGTGGCTGTACCACTTTCCATTGCCACCAGCAGTGAATGAGTGTTCCTATTTCTCTATGTCTTCTCTCACACTTGTAATACTCCATTTAAAAAATAGTAGCTATTCTGGTTGGTGTGAAATAGTATCTCATTTTATGGTTTTGATTGAATTTCTGTAATGATTTTGAGCATCTTTTCATATGTTTTTTGGGCATTTTTAATTCCTTTTTGGAAAAATGTCTATTCAAGTCCTTTGGATATTTAAAAATATTTTTTTAATTTTTAATTTTTCTTTATTTTTAAAGGAGATTAAGATAGCCATTTTTTAAGAAGATTTTTAAAATTTTTATTTTACTTTATTTATCCTCCAGATGGTTTGCTTATCTGTCTGCTTATTGTTTGTTTGCTTGCCTTCTCCACACCGGGAAGCAAATCCAGGACATTCTGCATTAGAAATGAGTGCCCAATGGGCTGACCCACATCCACTCCTCATGGGATGTGGTGTCTGCTGGCTGCTCATTGCAGTGGGAGTAGTGTCTAGCTCTCTTGCAGTGGAAGGTGGTGTCTAGCTCTCTTGCATCAGGAGGCAGCGTCTACCTCTCTTGTGTCAGGAGGTGGCAACTGCTCATCTTCTTTTTGAAGGCATGGGGACCTGAACCTGGGATCTCCCCTGTGGTAGGTAGGCACCCAAGTTGTTGAGCCACATCCACTTCCCTAGATAGCCATTTTAAAATTTGTTTTCTTATTGTTGAGTTATAGGATTTCTTTATTTATTCTGGATATTAATTCCTTATCAGATATGTCATTTCCAAGTATTTTCTCCCATTGAGTAGGCTTCCTTTTCTCTTTCGTGACAGAGTTCTTTGAAGCACAAAATTATTACATTTTGAGGAGGTCCCATTTGTTTCATTGCTTGTACTTTGGGTGCAAGATCTAAGAAATTACCACCTACTACCGGATATTGAAGAAGCTTCCCTGGCTTTTCTTCTAGGAGTTTTATGGTCCTGGCTTTTATATTTATGTCATTAATAAATTTTGAGTTAGTTTTTATATACAATATGAGATAGCGGTCCTCTTCCATTTTTTTCTTTTGGATATGGATATCCAGTTCTCTCACCACTATTCTTTCCCTGTTGAGTGAGCTTGGCAGCTTTGTCCCAAAAGTATTGACCACAGATGTGATGGCCTCTTTCTAAACTCTAAATTCCATTAGTCAATATAGTTATCCTTATGCCAGCACCATGCTTCTTTGATTCCCTATAGCTTGCTATTATGCTTTAAAGGCAGGAAGGGTGAATCCTCCAAATTAGTTCTTTTTTCCAAGATGATTTTTGACTATTCAAGGCCCCTTAGCCTTCCAAATAAATTTGCCATTTGGCTTTTCCATCTCTGCAAAGTAGACTGTTGAAATTATGATTGGGATTTTGTTGAATCTGTAAATCAATTTGGGTCAAATTGACATCTTAATGTTATTTAATCTTCCAACCCATGAACACAAAATCTTTCCATTTATTTAGGTTGTCTTTGATTTCTTTTTGCATTGTTTTATGGTTTTCTGTGTATAAATCCTTTATATCCTTGGTTAAACTTATCCCTAGATATATGATTCTTTTAGTTGTAATTGTAAATGGAAATTTTATCTTAATTTCTTCCTCAGCTTGCTCATTACCAATGCTTGCAAACTATGGATTTTTTCCATTGACCTTGTTCCTTGCCACTTTTAAAAATAAGTTTATTACCATTAGTAGCTTTGTTGTAGATTTTTGAGGACTTTCTATATACAGAATCATGTTATCTGTAAATAGTGAAATTTTACTTCTCCCTTTCAAATTTTGATGCTTTTTATTTCTTTTTCTTTCCTAACTACTCTGGCTAGAATTTTCAGTATAACATTAAAAAAAACAACAGTGGTGACAGTGGGCATCCTGATCTTGTTCCAGATATTAGAATAAAAGCTTTTGGTCTTTCATTATTGAATATGATGTTAGCTGTGGGTTTTTCATATATACCTTCTATCATGTTTAGGAAGTTTCTAACTATTCCTATTATTCAATGTTTTTATCAAGAAGAATGCTCAATTTTGCTAAAATGTCCATTCTGCATCAAGATGATCATGTTTTTTTCCTTCATTTTTTTAATATGTAGTGTATTATATTAATTGATTTTTCTTATGTTGAACCACCCTTGTATACCTGGGATTAAACTTGCTTGATCATGGTGTATAATTCTTTTACTGTGCTGTTGGATGTGATTTGCAACTATAATTTTATTCTATTTGGTTGCGTGATTGTCTTTTTGGTGCGTCGCTTCGCAGGCCCTTCCACGCCACATGGGGACCTGCGCCTTGCCATACAGGTCTGGGATGCCTTTTTGATTTTTTTTTTGTTTTTTTTTTTACCAGGAGGTCCTGGGTGTTAAACCTGAGTCCTCCATATGGTAAATGGGAGCTCAATTGCTTGAGCCACAGCCGCTTCCCTGATTGGCAACTATTTAGTTGAGGATTTTTCCATCTGTATTCATAAGAGAAATTGGTCTGTAATTTTATTTTCTTGCAATATCTTTATCTGGCTTTGGTATTAGGGTAATGGTGGATTCATAGAATGAGTTAGTGTTTCCTCCTCTTCAATGTTTTGGAAGAGTTTGAGCAGGATTGATATTAATTCTTTGAATGATTAGAAGAATTTACCTGTGAAGCCATCTGGTCCTGGGCTATTCTTTTTCATCTAGAGTCAGTGTAGGTTGTTCAATTGTTTCTAGGAAATTGGCCATTTCATCTAAGTTGTCTAATTTGTTGGCATACAGTTGTTCATAGTATCCTCTTATGATCCTTTGAATTTCTCTGGGGTCAGTGGTAATGTCCCCTCAGCATTTCTGATTTTTATCTGTGCTTTCTTTCATTTTTTTCTTTGTTAGTCTAGCTAAATGTTAATTTTATTGATCTTATCAAAGAAGCAACTATTAGTTTTGTTAATTCTCTCTTTTATTTATTCTCAATTTCATCCATTTCTGCTCTAATCTTTGTTATTTCTTTTCGTTTGCTTGCTTTGGAATTAGTTTTCTTTTTCTAATTCCTCCAGGTGTGCAGTTAGGTCTTTGATTTTAGGTCTTTTTTTCTTTTAGGCTTATTTATTTATTTACTTATTAACACCCTCCCACCCCCCCACCCCCAAGATGGTATTCTCATCTGTCTGCTCATTGTTTGCTTGCCTTCTCTAGGAGGCACCAGAAACCACACCCAGGACTGCCTACATGGGAGGCGTGAGTGCCCAATGGCCTGAGCCACATTTGCTCCCTGCCGGCTGCAGCATCTGCTGGCTTGTGGCATCTGCTCGTTTAGGCATCTGCTCATCTTCTTTAGGAGGCACCTGGACCTCCCATGTGGTAGGCAGGTGTCCAACTGGTTGAGCCACATCCGCTTCCCAAGGTCTTTTTTTAATGTAGGCATTGAGGGCTATAAATTTTCCTCTTAGCACTTCCTTCATTGCATCCAACTAGTTTTGATGTGTTGTGTTGTCATTTTCATTTATCTCATGATATTTAGTTATTTCTCTTGAAATTCCCTCTTTGACCCACTGATTATTTTAGAGTGTGTTGTTTAGTCTTCATATATTTGTGACTTTTCGAGTTCTCTACCTATTATTGGTTTCCACCTTCATTCTATTATGATCAGAGAAGATGCTTTCTATAATTTCAGTCTTTTTTAAATTTGAGACTTGTTTTATGACCCAACATATGGTCTATTCTGGAGGAAGATCCATGAGCACTTGAGAAGAATGTGTACCCTGATGTTTTAGGTGCAATATTCTGTATATATGTTAGGTCTAGTTTATTTATCTTATTATTTAAGTTCTCTGTTTCCTTCTTGAACTTCTGTCTAGATGTTCTAGCTATTGATGAGAGGGGTATATTAAACTCTCCAACTATTGTAGAGATATCTATTTCTCCTTTCTGTTTTGCCAGTGTTTTCCTCATGTTATTTTGAGCCCCCCCTGCTTAGGTTCATAAATATTTATGATTTTACTTCTTCTTAGTGAATTGCCCCTTTTATTAATGTATAGTGTTCTTCTTTATAAGAGCTTTGTATTTAAAGTCTTTTTTGTCCAAATTTACTAAAGCTATCCCAGGTCTTTACTGGGTCCTGCTTGTGTGGAATATATTTTTCTAGCCTTTCAGTTTAATCTCTTTGTATCTTTGGGTCTGAGGTGTATCTCTTGTAAACACATATAGCTGGATCATCCTTTTTTATCCATTCTGCTAAATCTGTGTCTTATGATTGGGAAGTTTGAACAATTAACGTTTGATATTATTACAGTAAAGGCAGGTTCCTTTGGTTTTTGTTTGTCATATCTTTTTTTGTTGTTGTTCTTTTTCACCTTTTAGTTACCCTAATTGATAATCTTCACTTCTTCACACTACTCCAAGCCACTCTCTCCTGTCTTTTCCATTCCACCTACAGAATTCCTTTTAGTATTTCTTGAAGGACTGGCCTCTTATTGACAAGCTTTCTGTTTCAGTTTATTTGTGAATATTTTAAACTCTCCCTCATTTTTGAAGGGCAGTTATTGTGGGTAAAGAATTTTTGGCTGGGAGATTTTTTTCTTTCATTTACTTAAATATATCATGCTTACCTCTTCACCTCCATGGTAAATACTCACCTCCTCACCTCCATGTTACGTACTTACCTTCTCACCTCCATGGTTTCTGATGAGAAATTGTTGCTTAGTCTTATTGTGGGTCACTTTCATGTGATGAATTGCTTTTCTCTTGCTCCTTTTAGAATTTGCTCATCTTTGGCATTTGACATTCTGATTAATATATGTCTTAGACAAATTTATTGTTTAAAAGTATTCCCCACTTTGCAGAGGCAAGTTTCTTATTGTTTTGGGGAGGACAGTCCTGTTTAGTGCTGTGACTTGATGTTACAGATCCCTTTGTTTCCACAGAACACCACCATGTCTTTTAACACCTCTGTCATTAAATAGTCTGATATCATATATCCATTCTTCCATCATTTGCCTTCATTTAGTTCAGTAATGCAGTGGGCAAAAGAGATGTTATTAAGTAGGTACTTTCAAATTTCAGCACCAATAATGCTCAGTGATAGTCCAGGTGCTTCAGCTATAGACAGATGGTTAAACAAAATGAGATATCCTTGCCTTCTTGCCTCTTGCATTCTAGCAGTATACAGATAGAAAAACAGACCAACCATGAAGCAAAAGAAAATACATTTAATGTGAAGCAAGTATTAAGCTCAAATACATCTGCCAATTAATATAAATGGTAAGCCTACCATCTCAGATTGGATCAGATGTCAAACCCAGCCTTTCTTGATCTTCAACATATAGTATATCCAAAAAATTCAGTAATGTTGAAGGTAAAATAATTTCCACAATTATTCATCAAATTTATATATGAAAGCCCTATATCCTGAAAGGAGTAATCTTTCTTTTAAGAGCTCATGGACCCTGCATACAAATGCTACACACAGTAGAGGAAAACCTCAAAAATTTGATAGGAAAATCAGTATTACCTCTTCAGAAGGAAATGAAACCAGAAAATGACAATTAAAAATGGACAAAAACTCTTTTAAATAATCTTAGCAAAGATAGGAAAAATTTAAAATATGAAGTATAATGCTTGAATACATTACATAAACCAACATTTATAGGAAATTTATTTGGCTAATATTAAGGAAAATATTATTCCTTAAAAGAAGTAATTGAAATAAATAATAAAATGATAAAAGCTCCTACCTTAAAAGAAATGCGCGAGAACATTTTGAGGAAAGGCATTGAAGGGAATTAGTAGGGAGAATCAAAAAATAAACTAATTATTAAAAAATAGAAGAAATACCTAAGATCCATATCAGCATGCCTAATAGTACTTTATGCAAAGAAGATAATGTTCTGTATCTGCACAGTCTCTTACAGAAATCATTGGTCACATGTAGCTATTGAGCACTTAAAATTTGACTGTTGCTACTGAGGAAGTGAATTGTTAACTGTCAATTTAATAGTCATATTAAATACTATTGCTTACTGTATTACACAGCACAGATCCACCCTTAGTCTTAAAATCCCTTTGGTCTCCAGAAACATGTACATCTAAGAATTTGGTGTCTGCTACCTCCCTGCAACAGCTACTTATTTTTGAAGCTTCCTATGCCACATATTGATGGTTTACAAGCTCGAGCTGTCAATGTTAAGGATAGACAGAGATTGGCCCTTCTAGGTTAAAATTCATGATTCCCAGGAGGAAATTGTTTTACCAGGGTACAGAATATTTCACTGGATCTAGGGACTATAACACAGGCCATTTGGGACATTTCTCAAAAATTCCAGGTAATTCCATTAGATCTTGCAGGTCATTTC
>JAQZBX010068070.1:0-15820 GCA_029593785.1 Cabassous unicinctus
AGATCTCCATGCTGTGTGTGTGCATTAGAGCTCAGTGCTGATATGTGTGTGATCTCCGTGTGAATGTTGCTCTTGGAAGGGCAAGAAGCAGCTTCTGGCCTGTTGACCAAGAGGCAGGGTCTCTGCAGGATTCTGCAAAGCAGATGGGGGGTGCCTGGGCCGGGGGTAGGTCCAACCTCCCCGGGACCTGGGCTGGACTCAGCCCGTCGCTCACATCCTCTGTGTGTGGGAATGGGACAGAGGAAGCCCCAGAACCAGGCTCCTGGGGGCTTCTTACAGTCTGGCCCATCCCAGGCAGCCATAAACAGTTCAAGGGGTGACGGCAGCTGCAGGGCTTGGAGCTCCCCTCAGCCCCTCCTTTATGCACACTCTGGGGTCCCCTTGGGGGCCCTCCGGGGCCAGACCGGGGTTCTTCCTCCCTGGTCTCGTGAGAGCACGCAGCTGCACCCACGTGGCTGCCCAGTCTCTGCTAGGGTGAGGCCTGGGGGATTGGGGCGAGTTCGACTCGTTGGCAGAGGGCAGAATGGAGGCTGCAGATGAGGAAATAAGGACCCCCAGAGGAGCTGTGACTGGGGGCCACACCCCCCTCCTGTGCAGGCCCCAGGCTTTGTTGGAGACCCGGGAGGATCCCTGAGGCGGCCCCCTGCCCTCACATCCCATCCTTCCTCATCCTGTGGCTCTGGAAACCCCAGCCCTTTCATTCATTCATTTGTTCATACATTCATTCATTCACTTACTCAACAAATATTTGCTCCAAGCCTAGCACCAGGGATATAGAGAGAAATGAGACAGGCCTAGGCCCTGGTCTGCTTATACCCCTGGGACCCTTTGAAAGACTTTTTTTCCTAAAGATTTGCTGTTTCGAAAACTTCTGTTTGACACTCAGGATGCATGTGTGAGGTGGGCCTCCATCATCAGTTGACATAATCGCAGGCCCGAAGGGGAGAGGATTTTGTTGGGCACCTACCACTAGCCAGGGACAGCACCTCATTCAATCTTCCCCCACCATCACGGCAACGTGGGTGGAGTTTTCCGTTTCACAGATGAGGAAACTGAGGCTCAGAGAGTAGTGTGCTTGGGCCCAGGAGTGGCTGTGGCCCAAACCGAGATTTGAACCCATGTCTCTCTCGCTTTGCAACTTTTGCTCCTTCACCATGCTACCAAAAGCAAAGAAAATGAACCAAAAAAAAAAAGGGCTTTTTATTTAATCTCAAGTCTTCCTGGCAGGTAAGGGTATGGTTTGTATTCTGTTTTTGCGTGTTTGTTAAGTTGGTTTTGTTTTTGGAACAGAGAAAGTTGTTCGTGGCCTCTGGTTGCTACCTCCTGGCTCTGCCCTCCAGGCTGCCCCCACCCTCTTCACTCCCTCCCCCCACACACAATAGTTACACCAGCATCCAGGCCACTGCCCCCCTTGGACCCCAGATCCCTGGCGGGACTTTCCTGTCCTCATCACGAGCACTTTCCATGACACAAGAGGAAGTCAGCTGAGCCCGGGCTGGGTTTTCCATGCAGCCCAGCGGGGTGGAGGCCCTAAGGTGAGGGGTGGGGGAGGCAGGTAGCGAGCCCCCAGGGCCGGCGGGGTGCCAGTACCTCCTCAGCCTGGGCTTGGGAGAGACGTCTGTCCATGCTGCCTTGGCGGCCACCAGGTAACTCTGGGGCGGGTGGGTGTCTGTCTGTCAGCCGAGTGTTGCCTAAGCCCCTCTGGGCTCTGTGACTCCCATTGCCCCCAGGATTTACCTCTTGGGCAGGACCAAGGGGCCACTGGGGATGCTGTGGGGAAGGGGAGGAGCTGAGCGCTGGGAGGGAGGGGTGGCGGGAGGAGAGGAAGAAGGCCCAGAAATGAATCTGATGCAATGTAGGACCTTTTGTTTGTTGTATGAATGAATGAATGAATGAATGAATGAATCTGTGGAACTGTTTCCAAAGACTGTGGATGGCCTGGTGGCGCCTCTGCTCTGAGACGCACAGGAAGAGCCCTGCTAATATTTGTTTGTTGAATGAATCAATGACCTGACTCCTGGAAAACCTCTACTTTGCAGCCTGGGGATGGGGAATCCCACCCAGGGACACAGGGTTTGGACCTCCCCCCACCTCCAGCTGTGGAAGTGCATTCCCCTCCCCATCTTTGCTCGTACCCAATCAGATCATTGGTGGGGAATGGAAGGGGAGAAAGAGAGACCTAAGATCTGGAAGATCCGGGGCTTCTAGATGGGGCAGCTGAGGGGCAGGCGCAGGTGTGGGGGGGAGGGGCACTGGCCGGCTGGGGGTGGGGGCGGCACCTGCCCACAGAGGAGTCCTGTCTTGCCCAGAATTGCTGTGTGGCCCTGGGTGAGTTGGGGCCAGGCCTGGGCCTCAGTTTACTCATCTGTAAAATGAGGGCACTGGATGACCCCGAGGCCAGTCCTCTGTCTTGTTCTAGGAAGAGGGTGGTGGGCTGCGTGGTTCTGGGTTGGAGGTGGGGGATTTCTGTGTTCTGGGACCTGGAGGGTTTGGCTCTTGCGTGAGAGGATGTCAAGGGCAGGGGCGGCTTTTGGAGCAGGGTAGAGGGTTCGAGGTCGCGCTGGCTCTGTCCGGTGGCCCAGCGCGTGCGCTTTTCCTGAGCCCCGAGGTGGGAGTGGGCCTGTCCAGAAAGGCCCGTCAGGTCTGCAGGGGACAAGTCAGCCACCCCACCCCACCCCCTGGGGCACTTGCCCAGCCCCTCCCTGGAGCATTCTGGAACCCTGAAGCCATTTTGTCCTCAGACAGCCCTAGTCTCAGATCCCTGAGGTGAAACTTTCAGTCAATTACTCAAGCCGGTTACCTAAACTCATCTGTAAAAAGTGACTGAAGATGAAGCAGAATAACTGGTGTAAAGAGTGAGGCTGGCTCGTCACAGGAGCCATAGCTGTTGTGTCTACGATGATGGATTTTGGGGTGGCGAGTATAGGGTCCAGCTGCCCCCTTCTTATCCTGGCTGGGTGGTGTTAGGCATGTCGCTTTCCCTTTCTGAGACTCATTATCTCCTATAAAATGGGGGTAGGAAGAAATCCCTGCATCACTGGCCTTCTGGAAGTTTCCATGATAATGAGCATGAAGGGCTTGTAAACCCTACATGGTCCCTTGAGTGTGAGGGCTGGTTGTCTCGGGCCTCCTCTGGGCCCCACTCACGCTCCCCTCACCCCGTGGAGCACCCGCAGATGCCCCTTGAGAGAACGGACGGGCCCTTTCGCTCCCCTCCCCTCGCCCCACTTCAGGCCCCCCAGGGTGGCTGGGTGTGAATCACCCATCCCACAGCCCTGTGGATCCTCCCATGAGTGAGATGAGGCTTAGACCCTGGGCATGAGTCTATCTAATAGAGTAGGACAGGTGCTAACCAAGGCCATTTGTCAGGTGAAATAACTGAGGTGGGCTCCCCCAGGTGTACAATCAGCGAGCAGTGAGGCTGGGACTGACGCCAGGCTCCCTGACCATGGGCGTCCCTTTCCCCAGCACAGCCTCCCCTCCGCCCGTCAGCCGTTTCCGTGTGTGGTGGTAGAAAACCCGGGGTTCAGGAAGCCGCTGGCCCAGCTGTGTGTCCTCGGCGCCCTGGCCTCAGACCCCGTCCTGTGAAAGGGGCCGGGCAGAGCCCGGCTGGCAGCGTGGTCACACACCTCGGGGGCACGTAGCGCGTCGCGGGTGGTCGGCATAGGGGGGCTCCAGGGTTCCTCACCCACCCAGCCCCTTAGAGCCTGTTGAAGCCATTTGGCCCTCCTGGGAAGCTTTCCCAAAACTCTCCTGCTGTTATACAAAGCCTGTTCTTGAATAAGTAAATGAATGAATAGCAGGAAAGCTTTCAGCTTGGGCTCAGTCTGTGAGTCGAGCCTTGGAATTTTATTTAAAGAACACCATTTACCAGAGCCTGAAAAACACAGCCTCTCTGAAAGACAAGAGCCACAATATTATTTTAAAAGCGTCCACTCAATGTTACTTTTAGAGGGCTCTCCTACACTCGCCAGGCAATGAGCATGAGGAGGTCTAGGCTGCCAGGAATCATGAGCAAGTCGAGAGACAGTGCAAAGGTAAATAAGTACATTACAACCCAACTACACCCCGGAATGGACCAGGGAGGGAGACTGAGATGGACTGACACAGAAAGATGGCCAGGACGTGTTGCTTAGTGAAAAAACCAAATACAGACCCATTTTGTATATTGTGACCTTTTTCTCATAAATAAAATAAATGAGCTGAATAGTTAGTTAAAATGTTTGCATGTTCACAGAAAAAGGTTTTGCATAATACTCATAAAAATAATGATGGGATTCGGGGAGATGGTAGAGTGAGATTGTACAGGGCTTTCATTTTTATTTTATATGTTTCCATACTGTTTAGTTTTTTCAAAAATCATACATTATGATGTAAATTTAAAAAATAACATAAAAGGGACCTGCAGAAAATCTTTTGTACAAGAAAAAATCCCACATATTTATTTTTATCATTAAATATGGCATGTAACAGTCTTGTGACTTTCCTTGATAATAGCAATTCATGTTTATCGAGAAAAATCAGCAAATACAGTGAAGCATAAAGAAAAAATAAAATCACCCATAATTCTACCATTCAGTATAACTACTGCTAACATATGAGGGTATATATTTTTATTCTTTTTGTTATTTATAATTATAATAATTATACTTTTTTTCAAAATAAGTATCTATTATATGGTTTTGTCACCTGCCTTTTCTCTTAAAATATATCCTATCTTCCTGTGTCATGGACTTCTGTAACATGATTTTAAATGATTCTATAAGAGCAAATATATAAAAGTCCTGATGCTTGTTTTAATCTTTTATTGCTGGACATGTGTATTGTTTACTCTCTCTTTTGTTATTAAAAATAAGTGTGTGATGACTTTTTGCACAAGCATCTCTTTTTCATATCCTTATTTCCTTTAAGTAGAATTATTTGAATCAAAGGTTGTGACCATTTTAAAGATGAAAATCTCTTCTAAAAATTGAATTAGTGACCTCCACCCCAACTTCGTTCTCGGGAATCTGCATGCCAGTTGACTGAGGGGCGCACCCAAACAGGTTTATAACCCCTTTGGGGATCTGTGTTTTGGTATTCTGTGGGTGGACACTCGGGGTGCTGGGTGACCCGCAGTGAGCCAGTGAGATGGGGCCCAGGCACACGAGGGGGAAGTTTTAAGGTATCGGTTAGATACACTTTTGATGATTTACTGAGGGGACCTGGGGTCTCCTGTGATAACGTCTGTTTCTCTGACAGTCTTGTGTCGCCCTCTGGGCTCAATGGTAGGCAGTTCTGAGGCGCTGAAGCCACTGGCTCTGTTTTAGAGACAAGTAAACGGAAATTCTGCGAGATGAGGTACAGTTAAGTACGGCCCGCCTTGGCCTGGGGGAAGAGGCAGCTCCCCAGAGGCATCTGGAGACAGACTGGCTGGGTCTGGTGTGCGTCCTGGCAGGCCCAAGGGCTTCAGAGTGGGCCCCAAGTTAAGGCGATCTTGTGGGGTGGTCTGGAAGCAAGTGCTTATTGGCTCTGTACATCATGGTGATGAAGGTGATGAAGTTGACACCAATGAGGATGACAATGACGATGACGATGATGATGATGACAGTGACGATGTCAAAGTGATGCTGCTGCTGATGATGATGGTGATGTGACCATTTACTAAGAGCCTGCCCAGAGGCTCCAAGTCACTACATTATCCTGAGTTTCCCGAGTGAGTGTGCCCACCATTTCTAAGTAAGATGATCTGAGGCAGCTCAGAGATGAGTATTTTTATTTTCATCGTTATGTGTTTGTTTTCATTTACATTAATCTCATATAGTAGGAAATAGATAATGAGCACACCAAACCCATGATTTATGAGAGTGATATGAAGTTTCATTTTCAGATTAATTATTCAGATGATCAACCTTGTGAATTTATCTAAGGGAAAAACATGAAGGGAACAGTGATGCAGCTGGCACTGGGAGAAGGTCAACATCATGGAGGTGGAATATAGGTAGTTGACATTTGGGACCACTTGAGACAGATTCTAATATGGTCCCTATTTTACAGAGGAGAGAGCAGAGGCTCAGAGAGTTTAATTTGCCTGAGACCACACAATACACAAGTGGTAGAGCTGGGACTTGAGCCCAGATGCTGAATTTTTAATTTAAATATAGGATACAGGGAGCAGATGTAGCTCAAGTGGTTGAGTGCCTGCTTCCCATGTAAGAGGTCCTGGGTTCAATCCCGGTACCTCCTAAAAAAAAAAAAAATATATATATATATATATACACACACACACACACACATATATATGATACACACAGAAAAGTGCACATATAAATGCACAACTTCGACGACTTCACAAACACAGTATTCCCAGCAAGGAACAGAGCCGAGCAGCACCTAGAATCTCCCTTCCTGTGCTCCCTTTCAGGCACTCACCACCTCCCACTGAGGGGACTCACCCTCCTGACCTTCTGTCATCAGAGTTTGGTTCTGCCAAAACTTTATAAATGTCACCACATTTTGTGCTTTTTTGTGTTTTGCTTTTCTCACGCAACATTGTGCTCGGGACATCATTCCCCATTACTGGGTATAGTGCTAGTCTACTCTTTTTCATCGCCATATAGTATTCTGTTGCATGACTACCCCATAATTTATTTGCCCATTCAACCACGATGGACATTTGGATCGTACAGAGACTATAGTTTTTGACCTTAAAGCTCTGCTGCCACCCACAGATAGCTGCATCACAGAGCTCTCAAGGAGCTTGGCTAAGAAGGGTCGTGAATCATACAAACCCACAATCGCCCAAAGAGCTGCTTCCTACTGCAGAGGGGCCTTGAGGTGGTCTGGGCAGTGAGCGGTTTGTGCTACCCCAATGCTTTCCTTGCAACCTTACTTACAGCCCTTTTCCCAGAAGCATCTCACTCCAAGCCCCCAACAGCCCGGTCGGGTGGGAGGGGGTGACCATCCCCAGGCAGGGAACCAGGACGCTAGGTTAAGGGAAGTGAACCCAATGCCACATGGTGAAAAAGAAGTAGAAGACAGGGTCTGACCCTCCTGCTGCGAGGTCCCGGCTGGTCCTTGTCCCAGCTGTCTGGCCAGCCCAGGGGGCTTGCTGGGCCATGGAAACCCTTTCTGTTTCCTTTGAGGGGTCTCATGGCCTGGGGTTGTAGCCTCCTTCTGAGAAGGATTTAAAGCAAACACAAGTCCCTGATTTTGGGGGGTGAGAGGCTGCCTTCCTCTGAGCCTTACTTTATTTCATTTGCAAATCAAGCAGAGGGCCCTGCTCCCCTCCAGGGCCAAGGATGTGGTCAGCTTGAGCCACATGACCCCTGGCTGTGTCCGAACCTCTTCCCTGAGCATTGCGCTTTCGCAGCCGTAACTGCCGTGGATCTTCTGAACAACCCCAATGGGGGAAGGCAGTGTGTGGTGGAACCAGGGGGGACCCTGGACTCCTCTCAGCCCAGGAGGCTACCCCCCTGCGACTCTGGGCGCTGTCCACCAGGAGAGGCCTTCTGTGATGACCTGCCCCACTTGGAGGACCTGGGGCCTAAAACATGGGGACATGAGGCCCAGCCACATTAGGGGGCTTTCCCCAGGGCAGCTGGCCCGAAGGACCAGGCCTGGCAAGAGCCCCCAGCCCCTGCATCCCACCCTCTGCCGGAGGGGGCCAGGCGGGAGGCTGGTGACAAGGGTCAGCAGAGGACTCCAGATGGACTGGGCCTGGGACAGCCTCCCAGTGGGGCTTAAAAATGAGTTTCTGGTTTTCATTAGCTGGAAAGTGTTGACAGGCACCAGCTGAGTAACCTCTGTAAACTCTCCAAAGCCTTCCCCATTGCATGGTCCTGAGAATGAAATGAAGAGAAGCCGGTAACGTTCTGAGAACATCGCCCAGCTTGGAGCAGTGCTCACAAGCGTGAGCTCTGCACTCTCCACCATCCCCTAAAAATTCTTCTGATGCCAGCTGCTCAGGTCAGGCACGGGCAGGCAGGGTGTTGGGGAAAGGCGCACGCCCTCCTCCAGGTGATCCAGAAGGGAAGCTATTTGCAACTGTGAGAAACACGATCCACCTGCCAGAAGCACTGGGAGCCAGGCCCGTCCCCTAAACTGTGCCCCTGAAGTGGTGTTCCCTTCCAGTGTAATGTGCCCCGTGGCATGCAGCCACACCCCGCCTATGGGCCTGAGTCAGGGGGAGCTGCTGGAGGGAAGCCCCTTATCTGGGCCGTGTGTCGGGGGCTGGGGTCCTGCCTAGCAGGGTCACTCTCCGTGCCTGCCCTCCGTGCACCTGTGAGGTTTGTCTGACCTCTGTGCAGGGCCAGCCAAGGCCTGTGAAAGACAGGCCCTGGAGGGACGCCCCGGGTGGGTGCTGGAGACTTGGGTGGGGCGTGGGGAGGAGTGGGGGCGGGGCAAAGGGGAAACGGGCTGGTCGTGCCCCTACTCTCAGAATCACTCAGGCCCTGGTCCAAGACCTCCTCCTCCAGGAAGCCCACCTTCTTGGTTCTTGCTCTGCCTTGAGGCTTGATGCCTGCCCCATCTCCTTTTCTCTAAGTTCCCTTCTGACTTCCCTACTTTGCCAATGGTGTTGCACAGAAAACCTAAAAGTCCTCAACTTTGTAATCCCGAGAGCTCGTTCCTCCCCAGGCTCTGCTAAAGGTACAGCCAGCGTGGCCACAGGCTGTACAGAGAAGTCCCAGGTCAAGTCCTGGTAAGAGGATTTATGGTGGCAATGGGCCATCTGAGACACAAGTGAGGATTGCTCACAGGGTGTCCATCCCCCAAATGGAAGCCTTTCAAGCCCGGATCCCCGACGAGGGTGGCTGCCTGCTGGGGCCAAGGGCTGCTGCTGCTGCTGGGGGAGGGGCTTCAGGGAGCAGAGGGGCTTACATGCTCCAGTTGAGGCCCAGGATGCAGGTCCTGGAAGTGGGGTCTTTCAGCTTGAGGGACCCATGGCTGGTAGTGCAGGAAAATTGTTCTTTTGAGCCTCCAAGGACCTGGGGCAGAGAGCTGCTTTTCTGGTCGTGCTACCGCTGACCCCTGTGGTGAGCGAATCTAAAGGGGCCTCTTAGGGCCCAGCCGGGGAACTCCCTTTGATCTGACCAGAGTTTTAGGAGCCCTGGGAGAGGAAATGAGGCCTCCCAGGGACAACCAGAATGATGCCAAACAGGGCAGGTGGTTGAGCCCCAGAGCCTCCCTTCCCGGGTAAGTCCTTGAGAGCTGCTGAGTCTCCAGTCTTGTTTCTGTTTCCTCCAGAGTCCCCTTGGGGCTGTCCCTGGCCAGGGAAATTGTCTAGGGGCACCCCGGGGTCCAGTAGTCTCCTGACCTGGTGTGTGTGTGCATTTGTGCATTTTTCCAGGGAGAGGGTCCATGCCTTTAGTCTGAGTCTCGATTTCTCCCTTGCCCCTAAAAATCTCTAGAACCTACGGTGCAGGACGAGGCAGCCACCTGTGGAAGCATGGTTTCATGTTGTGTTGGTTTGCTGGGGTTTGCTGCAGGGAATGACGCTTCTCCCCACTTAGGAACCTGCGGCTCTGTGACCGTGGCCTTGCACTTTTTCGTCTTTTTTGCGTATAGCTGGCTTGCCTGTCCTGAGTCCCTCAAGTCCTGTGACGATGAGGCCGAGCCCTTCCCCTGCTCAGGGAGCTTCAGGCGTGGTGCTGGCTGATGCAGGGTGTTTCATTCATTTTCAGAGGTGGAAGCAACCCTGGGTACGTGGAAGGAAACTGAGGGCCCAGAGGTCAAGTGCCTGGGGCCCGTGCCATCTGGAATGGTGCCTGGGCCTTTGGATTCTGTGTTCTGAGCCTTTCCTCCCATTGTCCCTAACCTTACGGCCTTCCCTGTTGCCATAGCAACAATGTAAAAGGGGTCTGAAGAAGTTCGTGTTTACTAGAACCTTCCACACGGCGGCCATTTCATCTACGGCTCACCAGAAGCCTGCACGCCTGGAGAGTCTTGTCCTCATATTATGGCTACAGCCCCAAGCTGGGCAGAGAGCCAGGCCGTGGTCCCGTTGTCTGACCCCAGAGCCCCCGCGGATCCCACAAAGCCGCGTTGTCTTCTCTCATTCCCTCGGCCTCTTTCAGCATCACTGTGAGCTTCTCAGACCCCAGTCGACAGCCCACTCATTTCAGGCCAAATTCTAAACGCAGCTCCTCAGGCGCATGACGAGCTGGGCAGGTCTGACACTAACCCCGGCGGGTCCCTGTTTCGGTTGACAAGGAGCCTTCACACGCTCGATCTGAGGCCCTGGGGGGACCCAGGAAGCTCATGGGTCAGGAGAGGGGTCGGGCGCAACCAGGCTTAGCCCGGGGGAGAGGAAGTGGTGGCGAACCCCACAACCCCTCGCTGGGAGAAGGGGTTTGTTCCATTATGGCCGTAGCCCTTGGGGTTAGGTGGTGATTTTTTTTATGTTAAACATCTCGTTTTCCTTCCCGCAGCAGGGGTGGGGGAGCTGGGAACTGTGGATTTGGGGGTGCTTGTAACAGCTAGCTTCAGCTTTGGGGGCGCCTGGGGGTGGGAGGCTGGACAACTCACACCTCCTAGGTTCTCAGGGGGAGAAAAAGGAGATAGATCTGTTATCAGCTACATACATTGTGAAAGGCAAGCTCCTTTCCTATTGGTTCTGACTGTGTAAAAAAATCACAAACATTTTCTCGGAAGGTTAAAAAATAAAAAGCTACCACTTCACAGTCCAGATACTCCGCCCCCACCTTCTCAGTGCTTGCAGCTGTTCTGTGTCCTGGGTCCGTGAGTGGATGGTGGGTGGGGGCGGGAGGAGGCACAGAGGCCTTGTCGCTTCACCCCCATCTGCAGGCCAGCAGGTGGGACCCCTCTCGGGCATCCACAGCCCCTGTGCTCTACTTGGAACTGACACCCCCCACCACCACCCCTCCTGCTTTCCTCTGCCTGACTCAGTCTCCCTCCCTGACCATAGGGCAGGGAGCCTGGTTTCTTAGTGACTTTTTTATAATTAGAAAAAAATAATACCAATTCACTACCCCTTGTACCTCTTGGAAAATACATGAAATAGATAGAAAAAAACTTAACCCATCCCCAGAATCCCGCCACCCAGCCCCTCTCCCAAGATTCTCATGTGTCTGCTGCCTGACCCCAGCCTAGATGTAAATCTGACTCTTTAGAACAGCCAGTTAAACTTATTTATTTTAGTTTCACTCTTTGTAAGCATTTTTGCTTAAGAAACATTTCTTTTTATTGTAAAGGTAGTGTGCATGTTGGAGAAAATTTGGAAAGCACAGGATGATATTTTCTTGCTTCTTGAAGCCAAGGAAAGAAAGTCATATTCCCGCTCCGTGGCACTCTGGCATTGTGTTCTGGGTGCAGGCTCTGCCCGGCTCTTGCAGCAGGCATCTCACGGCCTTCTCTCAAAACCTCAGGAGACAGGAACTGTTATTCATTTTACAGATGAGGAAGCTGAGGTTGCCTTGACCGAAGGCCAAGAGCCAGAGGCGGCAGAGCTGCCCAGTCCCGCCCGGCTCCGAGGTCCACGCCTGTAACTGCGAGGTTGTATGTCACCTCCTCGGAATCTTTCATAGTTTTTCTAGCTTTATATAAAGCAGTAAATGACCACTGTTTTAAAAGTCAGAAATTATTGAACAGTGCAAAGAATATTCAGACTCTCATCACCTGGTGACATTTATTTCAGACATCTGACAGGTTTTTGTGCATATGTGATCTCCATCGTTTTATAGTTGATGTTATATACTAACTGTTCCATTTAGAATGATGGATTTTTACATATTTTTTTTTATCAAAGGCATTTCCAGTGTCATTAGCCCCTTTGAGACAGATATGATTTTTAATGATGATTTATGGGTCCTTCAAGTGGCTGATTCTCCATGCCCGTAATCACTTTCCTGAGGTTGGAGTTGCAGGCCGTGGCTCTTTTGGACTTTACAAATGATCCAGGGATCAATAACTTTCTGCATAAACCTATTTCTGAATTCCTGATTATTTCTTTAGAATATATTCCCAGGAACTGAATCACTGGGCCAAGCGTTTTTACAGTTATTAATTTCTATTGCCAAATTATTTTCCAGATGGTTGGTATTCGCTCTTCAATCGGCAGCATCGTGCTTTCTCCAAATTAGATGGATATAAAATATCGCCTTGCTTTAAATTTGCATTCCTTTTTTTCCTAATGAAGCTGATTTTGTTTAAAATGTGTTTATTGGTCATTTACATGTCTTTTATGAATTGTCTAAGACAATGCTGCCCAAACTTTCTCTTTTGATAGAAATGATCTGTATTTGTCCTGCTCAGTTGGATAGTGACCAGCCAAATGTAGCTTTTGAGCAATTGAAATGTGGCTAGTTTGACTGAGGAACAGAATTTTAATTTAATTTAGTTTATTCTTAGATTTAATTTAATTTGAGGTTTTAACTGAAATCTAAATGAATTTAAATCTAAATTTAAATAGCCTAATGTGGCTGCTGCCTACCATATCAGACGGCACAGGTCTAAACCTTTCCCCTGTGACGGCTTAGAACCTCACCGAGGTTTCTGTATCGATTTGTATGAGCTCTATATGCATTATGGTTATTAATCTTTCGTCATCTCTGTTGCAAATATTTCCCCCAGCTTGTTATTTGACCTTTGCTTTTTTGTTCACTTTGTTTACAGAGCATCAACATTTCAGGTAGCCAACTCTAGTATTTCTTTTGTGGTCTCTCCCATCGCTTGAAGATTAGAAAGCCCTCCCACACAGAGGCTTGATACATACGCTCATCGACTTGATTCAGGGCTTTCTGTGATTTTTTTCCTTTTGGCCCTTTAATTCACCCAGAATTAACTTTGCTGTGTGGTATGAGCTCCGGCATGTCTTAGTCATCTCTGTGCCTGGCGGACGATACGTACTCGATACATTTTCTCTTACAAGGGGGACTTTGGTGCCCTGAGCTTAGGTGGGGGTAGGGCCTGAGTAAGAAGGGTGGAATTCAAAAAAAATCTGCAGGTTTTAAAATTTGAAGTTTATGAACAGATTTTAGTGACATAAGAAAATAGCTACGGTACAATGTTAAGTTTTCAAGGGAAGATACAAAATGGTACTTAAAATGTAGTATCAACTGTGTGGAATCCTATACTTCTCCGGTTGACTACAGGACTTTGATCATGACAAATATTAAATACAGCCCTTGGAGAAGCCACACAGGGTCGCTTGTTACCTCCAGCCCCCCATGCCCATCATCCACCAAGTCAGCAGAGCTCACTGGTCAGACTGCGCTGAGGGCGATGGGCTGTGGCGGGAAACGGTCCTCCCTGGCTTTAGCGCCAGGCAGGCTGGGGTTGGAATGCCTCCTCTGCCGCTCAGTGTGCGGCACCTCGGGCAGGTGACATAGAACCTGAGACTGTTTTCTCATCTCTAAAGTAAAAATGATAGCAGCTTTGTCCGGGGCCAGGGAGGATGCACTAGTTTGTTGTTAATTTTGCAGGCAACACACAGGCAGGGTATAGGTGTAGGTAAGACTACGTGCATCATTGTAACAAATTCAAAGCACACCCAAATACGTTTTTTTGTAAAGTAACATTTCCTCATCCCCCATCACTCTCCACCAACTCCGCTCTCCAGATGGAACCACCACTAACTAAAAGTGTGGTGTGAAGCTTTATTTACTTATTTGTTTGTTTCACAAAATGGAGATCCGGTTGTATTTTTACGACACGGTTGCTTTCTCCCCACCCCACTTTCTGACGAATGGTGAAGGACTTTCTGTGTGAGTACGTGCATTCTTTTTCATGTCCGCACAGTCGCCTATAAAATGCACGTTCCCTGATTTATTGAACTGTTCTAGCCATAGACATTCAGTTTGCTTCTCCATGTTTCAGGGGAGCGCAGCGGACATCCACAAACTCCTCTCGGCATGTGTGTCTAGTACCTTATTAAGATAGATTTCTAGGTGTGGTTGTGTTGTGTGCTTTTGAGCATTTGTAATTTTGAAAAATAATGACTGATTGGTTCTCCGAGGAAGGCTGAACCAATTGGTATTATTACTGTCATTACTGTCAAGGTAGAAAAGTGCCAATTGCCTGCCCACCCCTCAATTCGAGATGTTATCGGTATTTTAGACTTTTACCAATAGGATAGGTATAAACTATTATCTAATTGTGTTTTATATTTTTGTTTAATTATCAAGAAGGTTTAACATTTTTTACATTTGTTTCATGAACATTTGTATTTCTTCCTGTTTTTCTTTCGGATCATCTGTCCCTTCCCCATTCATTTAGAGAAGCTTTTTATCTATAATGGATATTCATTCTTTGTGATATGTGTTGCAAATATTTTCTCCCAGCCTGTCATTTGCCTGCAACCATTTTCATAATGGTGTATTTCGCTACTCAGAAGTTTTAAATTTTAAGGGGTCAAATTATTTTTTCTTTCTCATTGTGGCTTCTAGTTTTTTCAATCAGGCTTAGAAAGATCATTTCCAGGTTGAGGTTATAAAAAAGTTTCTTCTAGTACTTTTGCTGTTTTATTTTATTACATAGAAATCTGTAGTCCAACTGTATTTTATATTTCCATGTGAGATGAGCTAATTATTTTTAATTATTTAAAATCATCTTTAAATTTTTTATTTTTCATTTTTTTCTCTAAGAGGAGAGCAGTTGCTATCAAACACCACTCTTTGAAAACTCCATGCCTCCTCCTCACAGCACAGCTACCACCACTAGCACATATTGAATTTCCTTATAAATCTCAGTCTTTTTCTGGATTCTCCCTTCTTTTCCATTAACTTATCTATCTGTTTCTCAACTGTTGCACCCACTTTTAATTTCTGTAAATGTGTTGATTTAACTATACTTTTGATATATGGGAGGATGTTTTTCTTCTCTCTCAAACATCTCTTAGTTATCCTCACTCATTTGTTCTTACAATTAGAATAAATTCAAATTGCCCCCATCTGGAAAAAAACCATTAGATTGAAATTTCAATTAATTTATAGTTTGATTTGAAGGAGAATTAACATGTTTACAATATTGAGTCTACCCATTGAGGACCTCATATTAGACTAAATAAAATGTATGTTCTGGGCCTCAGTTTCCCCATTTGTAAAAAGAGGTGTTTGCATTAGGTGTAAATTTCCCTTTGGGTCCTGTAATCGACAACAGCAATCATCACTATAGGCTCTAAAGCACCACACTGGTCAGTAGGGCACAAAGATAGAGAGGCTACCCCAGTCCTCCAGGAGCTTTCCATCCAAAGGGAAGACCCAACACATACAAGAAATTGTGACCAAATGCCCCAGATTTGTGGGCAAAAGCCAACAAAAGAAAAAAGCAAAACAATGGATGGAGGGATCTGCGGTTGTCAGCCCAGCTGACAACAGTGTCGTGAAGGCTTTTCAGGTGGCCAAAATTCTTTACGCCATTTTTAGTAAAATGTCAGGTGAAAAAAGTAGCCGTGGTGTCTATATCTAAACTCCCAGAGCCTCCCACTCGCACCTTCTTTGGTGTCTTTCTGTTTTCAGGAACCAGCTGGCTTGTGACTGACAGGGGCCTCTGGCCCCTTGAGAACATGTCCACGTCTGGATACTCACTCCATCTTAGGGTGAGATGGGACCCCGTAGACCTGGAAAATGAGGCCCAGAGAAGGAAAGAGAATTGCCCAGGGTCACACAGCGACTTAGAGCCAGGAGGAGAACGGCCGCAGCCTTGTGGTTTATTCTATTTCTTTCCAGGCCTCTGGTGTTGGAGGGCAAAAGGCCCGTGTGTTGGGGGGTGGGGTGGAAACCCCCTTCGGGCAGGGGGCCACTGCCACCCTGCCCACCCCCACTCCAGGCTGGGTAGTCCGAGGGTCTGTGGAACATCCGGATAAGTGATCAGAGGGGGTAAG
>JAQZBX010068071.1:5721-15922 GCA_029593785.1 Cabassous unicinctus
AAACCTGCCCACCTCAGCAGCCTTGACAGGAGGGAGGCCTCCAGGCTCAGCCAGTCTTCAGGACCCACGGGCTGGTATAACCGTCCTTTTCCCTAAGAACCTTGTTGAAGGGGACGAAGGATGGGTGTGAGAGAGCGATTCCACACCTCTCTTCCCAGCCTGCGAGGGGTTTGACACTGGCACCAGTTCCTGGATGGAGTCACCTCCTTTGTTTGTCAACTCTTTCTTCTTGGTCTTCCTGCTGAGGGGTCCTTTCCCGTTTTCTCCTCACCCACCTACCGCCACACCCCAACCTGGATTCCATAAAGACACTGCCGTAAAGAAGTTAGGTGGGGAACTATCCTTCCACTCTAGATTGAACTCCTCCAAAAGCAAATTTGTTGAGGGATAAACTCAGCAGTGAGAACTTCAGGGGCAGCTTATGACTTACAAGGGTCGGGGACTGACGGTAGCCTGAAGGCCAAGCACAGATGGTGCCCGAGTTCCATTGGAATTGCATCAGTGTGGAAAGAAGTTGAGGCATGGACTCACCCAACTTGACCAGCAGTTCATCAGGGCCTCCCACTCCGGCCAATCATGGAAGGTCCCACCTCATTGTTTTGTTGAGGCCATCATGAAACAAAATTATTTCCAGAGCCTTGATTAACCTTATTAGAGTTCAGAAGACTCAAAAGTATTTCAGCCTGTCAAGATGTCTCTGTTTTCTTCTAGATATTTGTGGTTGGGGGTATTTTTGCTGTCAGTTTTCAATTAGAAAAGAGATGTAATAAAAGAAAAAAAGGACTCATTAGAATACTAAACCATTGCTTCTCAGTGCCCTGTGAGAGTCCCTGAAAAAGGAGTGCTTAGACCCCAGGAAGAGGACGAGGTATAGAGAACAATTCCATCCTTTTCATATCCCAAGATCAAGGCAACTGCTGGCTGGTGGGGTGGGAACTCTGATGAATGCAGCTATATGACATAATGTGAGCCATTTTATTCTTGTCACAGGCTGAAAATCTTGTTTCTGCATGGTCATATTTATTAGGAGTATTTCTATTTCATAGCTGGTGTGTGGTCATGGGCTGTATGTTATCCATTAAGGATGGAAAGTTGACCCTGGCTGCATTCTGGGTTCACTGAGCAGTTCGGTAGGGTCCAACAGAGCCCGAGGCATTTTTGCCAAAGTTCTCTCCACAACCCCCCTCCACCCTCTTAATTTTAAAACCCATGTGTATTTTAGCAAAAATCTCATCCATCTGTTTCTGATTCATTTACACTTAAGTGGTCAAATCTCCTGTTGTCAGGGCTGTCTTGTCCCACAGGCTCTGCATTGGTGTGTCATGCTGAACCCTTCTTCCCTGAATAGCCAGAAATCATTTTAGCCAAGAGACGACAAGTTCCATTCCCTGGGGCTGAACGGGTGCAGTTGGGGGCATGAGGAGAAAGAGATTCCAAATTTCAACATCCCCCAGTACTTCAGTCCACTGTGGGCTTGGCAAATGTTTCCTGTCATTCACAGTGCTGACTTGATTGAGCTGTTTTTGTTATGGTGTGTGAGTGTGTGTGTTTGTGAGTGTGTCTTTGTGTGTGTGTGTGTTGACTGGCTGTGATTAAACACATTTTGTGACATTAATTCAGACATGGGGTGGGCTTCATTCCTCTGTAGCAAGACCAACTGGCTGACAAAGAGTATAGGGCTGGACTGAATTCCTCCCATGATTTCCACTGTGCTGGGTTTCATCCACCTGTCAACTGAGTGCAAGAGTGCTCAGAAACAGGAGGAAGAGCTCAAGTTCTGGGAGTTCCCCAGACTTCTCCTCTCCAGGAAGCTTATTCCCTGTAGGAGACAGGCTAAGCAGATGACCCAGGGCAGAGCCACTCTCAGCATGGACGAGGGAGAGGAACAGTCACTATTGCTGCAGCTGTGCCAAACACTGGCATCATGCCAGGCCTCCCAGCACGCCCCCAAATCTGAAGCCCCCCCCCACACACACACACACACACCTGGGCTACCGGTGCGTGGCTGCCCCACAGCCCAGGTAAGAGCTGCCATGCCCAACGGTGAATACTTTCCCCTCTCTGTCCCTTAAGAAACAGATAGGGCCATCTACACCTAAACTTTATTAAACCCAAAACACGCTTTTTAAAAAGTCCATTGTGCTTAATGTATGTATCATTATTAATTAGGTTAGTTGAAAAAGTGTGGGAATGAACAGAGTTGAGAGTAACACATTATAGTGAGTATAACTAGCACTGTTGATTTATAAATGTGATTGTGGCTGAAAGGGGTAGTCTGTGTACATAAATGTCAATTGAAAGAAAACTAGAAAATAATCTAGGAAATGTGAAACAGTGATTTTGGTGGTGGATGAAGATTGTGGTTAATAATATAAATATAAGAATGTTTTTCTCTTACAAATAATATGGTGGCACATGGGAAAATTACAACTAATGTAACTCATGGATAATAGTTAATGGTAATATTGTAATATTTTGCTGCAATGGCAAGAAGATATTGTTTTAATACTAAGGGACAACAATAGGGGGGTATCAAGAGGTATGTGAGTTTTCCTTTTGGAGTAATGAAAACATTCTAAAATTGACTGCGGTGATGACAGCACAACTCTGTGATGAAAATGAGAGCCACTGAGTGTCCACTTTGAATGGATTGTACAAAGCATGGGACTGTATAACACAGGGAATCCAGTGATGGATGATGGACTGTGGTTAAAAGGACAAATATGAGAACATTTTCTCCTGAATGCTAACAAATATATAATACTGATATAAGGTGTTAATAATTGGGTGGGTTGGGGGAAAAGTACACTAAATGTAAGATATGGGCTATGGTTAGTAGCAATATTTTGATGATGCTTTTTCACAGTTTGTAACAAATGTTTCACAACAATGCAAGGTGTTAGAACTAGGGTGATGTATGGGAGCCTTGTATGATGATATGCATGTTTGTAAATTCACAAATTTTACTGTACACTTTTTGTTTATGTATGTTCATGTATGAATGATATACTACTTCAAAAAATTTTTATTTTATTGAAAAAAAAGTCTTTTGAAATCTTAGATAATAAGCATCCCACTACTTCTCGCAATATTCCTGAATATTGTGATAATGTCAACTGCATCTACCAATCCAGTTTCCTGTAATGAATATTATTTTCCTATGGTCTCAGATTATCCCATTTCTTCATAGTTTCTGAGTAAGTACTGAACCATACAGAAACTTTAACACAAAGTTATATATGTGGAGTAATGTGGACTATTTGGATTTACATGCTAGAATTCCTAAGGAAAAGATCTATCAATCAAGTTCAATATTATCTGCTAACCTCATAAATAGAAACCAGCACTAAATAAGGAAAATAACTTCATTCTGGAAGTACAAGAGGTATGATTATGTGTTAAGGTAACAGTTCTTAACTGTGATGAAATGATATATTTGTGTCAACAATCAGTTGTAATATTTGTTGCAAGTGATCTGTTGCTAATAGTTAAAGCACTAAAGTTTGTGAATGATTCACTTTTAAATAACACTTAAAAATAGCCTTGAGGTTATCCCTATAATATTGTTACTTTAAATCACCTCGTTCCCCAATGTGCTTTGTTGAGCTGGAGAGAAAAGTTTCATGTTATCTCGAAAACACCTGGGATCATGCATAGAGATGCAATGGGTACACCCCTGGGAATGTGTCCTGTATGTCAACATCATCCATCATGAATGCTGTGACAGAAAACAGTTGGGAACAACTATGCTCAAGGTCTCAGTACATGGCATGGTTGGAATTGTATGGTTCTTAGTCACTTGTTAACATATAGGGAGTCCATTTTACTATTTGTTTTTATCCCTGTACATTGTGTAAAGCAAATTTGCACACAGAAGAGAATATTCAAGGTTTTAGTGGCCAAAGCAGCATTCCCATATGGCATGATTTTCTAGTTAAGGCAGACTTAACTGTATCATTGACATTGACACAATTCTCCTTTGTGTGTAGGGTATGTGTTCATGTGTTTGGTTGGTTGATGGGTTGTTTGGTGTGTAAAAGAATTACTGGTTCTATGAACCACGGGCACACTGTCCTTGAGATGAGGTCTGGAGAAGCATGAAACACTTTACAGGTGGTCCTAGATGAGGTGCTAATTAGGTCAAAGCCAAGGTTCCATATTCAATCCATGTATTGAAACTATTCAACTGTATAATATTCCATAGCTACAGCCTGCAGCTGGTGTCTCCCAAATGCACATGCTGGTCATAACTGGACCAAAAGATCAAACAGGACAATCTGCATGTATCACTGAAAGCCCAATACTCCCAATGCTCTTAAAATCAAAAAATCTCCTGCCAAGGAGACAAAGGACAGCTCTCTGAAGTTGCATTTTTCAAATTCCCAGTCTCTGGATGGCTCATTTCAATCCACATTGTAGACTGAGGGCATGTGTCTTGGTTTACCAGGGATGCTGTAACAAAGTACCACAGTCTAGCTGGCTTAAACAACAGGAATTTACTGTGTCTCACAGTTTTGGAGGCTAGAGGTCCAAAGTCAAGGTATTGACAAGATCGTGCTTTCTCTGGCAATGGCTTGCTGGCAGTCCATAACTCCATCTCTGCCTCTGTCACATCGCCATCTGTCTCCTACTACTGCGTCCAAATTTCCTCTGCTTATTACGACTCCAGTCATTTTGAATTAAGACCCACCCTGATTCAGTTTGATCTCATCTTAACTAATAAGCTTTATAAAAAGCCCATTTATAAATGAGTTCGCATCCACAGGGCTGGGAGTTAGGACTTGAACGTGTCTTTCTGGGAGACATGATTCAATCCATAACATGTTACACAACCAGATAAGAAAGAGGAGTGCACAGTTCTTCCATGCCAATGGACAGGGCCGTAACGTGTTTCTTCTTTGGTATGTGCTCCTCACCTCTGCTCTTTACTACCATCTGATCTGGATACAGAGACAGTACTTTTAAGTTGGGATAAATCCTTGGCCATCATCCACTTGGGAGAAACTCTGACATCTGCCATTCCTTTTCTCACCTAAAATCACTAATAAAGAAAAATACAGGACAAGGTTGACTAAGAGTCCCCAATGTACCAACCAGCTACTTAAAATAAATTTTGTTTATCTTTCACACCTGTAGTCTTCCCTTTCATACCCATCCTTCACCTTAACCACCAATTACAATTTCCTTTGACATCGCCCATGTTGTTACTGATTATGTTTATCAGTCCAGAAGCTTTCAGCTGTAAGTAGCAGAAATCCAACTCAAACTGGCTACAGCAAGGAATAGTATTGGTTGAATCTCTGGAATTCCAGAGGCAGAACTCCATTCTCTGATTCTCTGCCCTATTCCATGTGTTAGCTTTATCCTGAATCTGACTTCCTGTCTGGCCATAACATGGAAGCCAGCAGCAAGGGGTAGGAAACCAAGCTTCCTTATTCACATCCCTTGAAAGAAGGAAAGGCTGATTTCTGTCCTGCTATCTTAAGGAAGAACTTTCTGTGAAGCTTCCAGCAACCCTCTCCTAGGCCAGAATTAGATCACAGGTCCTTTCCTGAAGCATTCACTGACAAATGGATTCAATTCCCATGATTGGCTTGGATTAATTGGGTCTAACTTCTGGAAATGGTATAACTTCCCCCTGAGTCATATAAACAAAACTGGGGAATCATTGTGAATAAAGGAGAAAATGGATACTGCAGAGACAAGCTATTTTCCCTATGAAGTTCTATGCCAGTTCCCTTTATCTGTTTAGATGTATATTTATATAAGCAATGAATATGAAACAATAAATTGTGAAGCTCCATTCGGTCGTCTTTTTTGGGTCATGGAAGATCCAGAGAGCTTTGTTTAACCTTTGGGGATCACCCTGGAATAGCATAGTGGGCCTTAGGTTCATTCCCCTCCCACTGGGCAGCAGTTACATAATGAAGTAACAACCAGGCCTGAAAGCTTATCTGAAATTAAGCTCCCTTCCTGGAGAAGTGGCTAACTACAATCCCATGTTGCAAAGCACTCAGGTCCCTGCAAGCAAACTCCTCGCTCCTAGGATTTCAAAGGGCAGGCCATTCCTCAGATGGGGAAGGCAACTGGGTGGGACTCGGGCACATGGCTCACATTTACCTGCTCACGATGTATTTTTTCCATTAACTCTGGCAGCAGCTGCTTTTCGGAGGGCCGTGTTTGCTTAGAATGGCACAGACTGTTGCCAGACTCTGAAGTGGTCATCTTCAGATTTGCCAGTGTGATATAACCTCTTTAACGTAAAACTTCTGCTGCCCTGACTGCCCTAATGGTTCTAAAATAGGACCAGGGGTGGGTTGAAGAACCATCTACGTGTATTAACATGTAGACATAGCAGTTTCCTCCAAACAAAAGAAGGAAGGAACCAAGATTGTTATCACTGATCCCTTGACATTAGCTGGTCCAGAGTTGCCCTTACTCAGCTAATTCATTCCGTTATGTTCTTACCCTGTAAGGTTCCAGATTCTCTCCACCCTCACCTCAGCTGTACCCAAAGGCCCCTCTACAGGTTCAAGTCTGTCCTCCCAAACTATGAACTAGGGAGTCTTCCTACTTTGTTCACAGCCCTACCCTGATTGCCCTAATCTACTAGCTCAGTCAACCCCAACCCTCCTTCCCCTACTCTACAGAAAAGTCTACCAATGCTACTGTTCTTGGATTGCTGGCTCTCACATGAGCAAGCTCTAGCCTAGTTCCAGTTCTGCTCTTTCAATGTGGAATCCTGTGCAAACTACCTCGGTTTGTATAACTGAGAATATCACGCAGAGTGATGGTCTCCATCGATTACTGACGATGTGAGCTTAAGCACATTTTTTTACCTCTCATCATGTAGTCAATATGTATTTATTGAGGGCCAATTATGTGTCAGGCATTGTGCTAAGCTCTAAGATTCAGTTTTTTCATCTGTAAAAATGAGCTGATAACAAAACACATCATAGAGTGTTGTAAGGATTAAATGAGATAATACATGTGACGTGCTTATCAAAATGCCAGATGGGCGTAGGAAACTTCCATAAACAGTGGCTATTTTGGCTATATTGTTACAGAGAAAGCACCAGGTCCATTAGCTCCTCCTTTACAATGCTGTCCTGAGGAGGTTAGGAGCCCCTCAATTGTTTCTTCTGCTTATGCTTCAATTTGTCATACTTCCTGATATCTCACTGCTATGGATTGGGCAGCTACTTAAAATGGGTTTGCTGATGATGTCAGCCCAACTGTGCTCCCACACACAGAGTTTGGTGCAGGCTAGCGTGTGATGGCCTGCTCCTGGGAGAGACGGTCAGGGGGCGCAGGGTCCAGCCCCAGGCTCAAGTCACAAGCGCTGTGTCCCTGGTCTGCCCCAGAGTGTGCTGTGCCTGTGTAAGGGGCACATATGTCTTTGGCCATAAATGCTGCCTGGCTGTTATAAACCATGAGTCCAGTAACACCAGCAGCAGCTTATCGGGTTTCAAATGTACCACATTCTTGCAGATTTCCGAATGCTCTGGCTCCCTCTCTCTCACTCTCTCTCCCCCCTCCTCCCCCCAGCCACCCACTCTAGCCCTACACCAGTACTGAAGTGTCTTAGATTGCTTGTTTTGCTCTAACATTTTAAAATTAAGTTGAATAAAACTCGGGGAAGGGACAAAACAGGAAGAAGTTTATATTTAAGAAGAAACGGGAGTGAATCTTATGGCATGCTTCACTGTGCCGTGTGGTTCTCGCAGACCATTCATTGCATCCAGGACAACTTACTGAAGGCAGCTCAATGCTCACCAACTTAGAGGAAAGAAATAGACGAGAGGGCTGACTCAATATCATCAAAAATTTATAGCTTATTTGAAACTCTTGAAGGAAAGGTATACATTTGTCAGCATATAACATATTTTCTGTTAACAAAATATAAACCATTAAATGGCTTGCTTACTGAATTTACACATGGTCTCTCAACTGCAAAGGAAAATCCCTTCTCCTAAGACAAAATCTATTTTGGTAAGACCATCTCTGGTAAAAGGGTTACGACTAAGGGGGAGAACATGGGTAATCAGATCCTTCTGCCTTGATTTTTCTTTTCCTTTGCAAAGTAGAAATAAAACACAACACCACCCCTGCACCCCCATGCTTTGAAGAACCTCAAGTTTCTCCTGACACCCTATCCCCCACTAGCCCAGCGTGGTGTTTGAGAGACTCAGTTTGTGCTCCTTAAGGAAGTGCTTAAGAAGATGTCTAGGTTAAGGCAGCATCAGCCCTAGAAGGGATATCATAGATAAATCACTCCACTGGGAAATTATTTATCCTGTTAAATGATTGCTGCTCACAGAGAGCCAATGAGTTATGAAATCAGACACAGGACAAGTTAACCTTGGTGGGGACAGGAAGTCAGGAGCCTGGAGTGGTAGTGGGACACACTCAGGGGCTTGAGCTAAGAGTTGGGAAGAGCATTGTAAAAAGTTGGGGGAAGAGGAACAAGGATGGGGTGATGTGTGAGAAGGAAGAGAGAACATAATTTGCAGAATTCCACTGGGCTTTCCCCAACCTGTGTCACCAAATGGTGGCATGATAAGATGACTTCAACCCTCAACCAACCCCTCGGTAGGCCATCTCATAGGTCGTCTGGTTGGCTACAGCTAGGAAGTATCCATTGAGGGCAAACTTTGACTGGACTTTCAAAGAATAACTTGTGAATGAAAAATGCCACAGCAGGCATTGAAGATGAATGCTAGGAGTGGAAGGGCTCCAGCCATTAGGCAAGGTTCTCTCATTACTCAACAGCTTTCTAAGTGTGCAAGGAAGCCTGGGAAGCTTTAAGAGAAGACAGGTACTTTTGGCTGTGAATGAAACAGATGGAAAGTTGTGAAAAAGTGGAGGAGGGTATGAGGTGGTTTCCTAGGATGCTGAATGCTTTATTCCAGTTCAAAGGGAGACTTGAACTCAAACCACTGAATTTACCCAGACACTGGAGAGAAATAATCACAACGTTAGGATCTACAAATCATTCTGGCAATAGTTTTTCCAAAAAGAAAATGATCCAGAATTCTTTTTTGCTGAAGCAAATCTAGGTGTCGACACAAGAGAGTACCACGACGGTTGTGTGTCTGTCGCGGTGAAGGGTTAAGTTTGTATGTCTTCTGGTCCAAGTGTTTTCAGGTGCCATAGCATCTCTGAGCTTGATTATTTCCTCTCCATGTGCGGGAGGGCTATTTAGAGACACTCTTGGCATCTGGCAACTGGATTTCATGACCACAAAGTCAAAATGAAATAATGCACATACCAAAACATAAACACATTGTAAACTGCATTCAGCCTCAGATTCCAAACACAGCAGCCCCGCATGATTTAACAAAGGGTAAGCCAGGCTCCTGTCCCAGTGGGGGGAAACAAGCCTCCAAACTGACAGCTGCTATCATTCCAAAACAAGCCTTTGTTTATAAATGAATATTCTTTGCGATAAATTATTGAATTACATGAAAACTCTATGATTGCCTGCCGCTGCCAGATTTGGTTTTGGTGTCAAAATCCAGCATGGAATGTAGTGCAGACAGAGCACAAAATTAAAAACTGCTGGTCTTTCCTCCTAAGATTCTGCTCTGAAGCCTCAGTCTTCCACTGACTTGCAATGCTGCTTCTGGTTTCGGACACCTAGAGAACCCTTCAGAAGATTGATCACTTATAAGGTTTTAGAGACACTTTGGCCTACTCTGGGAAAAATGTGTAATGAACTGCAGTTCATGATTTATTTTGTGATAAACACTATCTCAAAGTCAAAAAGCCAAGGGAGACATAAGTTTTTATAGTTATCCACTGTGGGCCAGGCAATGTGCTGTTTGCTTTAGTTTTCTCGTTTAAGCCTCACGACAACCCTGAGAGTTAATTATCATGCCCATTTTACAGATAAGAAAACTGATGCATGAAGAGGTTAAGTAATTTCCCAACATTCATACGGGAGTAAAATGAGAACGTGTTCTGGCACCAGGCGTCTGATTCTAAAAGCAATGCTCTTTCCTCTATAGCACACTGATTCCTAAATGACTGTATTTAGTAGCAGTCCTCAGAGAAAAGCACAGGGCTGTTCTCCATCTTGCACACTGATTCCTTGTGTATTATCATTTGAGTAGCCCCACTTTATTTTTTATTTTTATTTTTATTTTTTAAACAATATATTGAAGTATATCATTTGTACAGGAACATACATAAACTATAA